>PVLD010023647.1:0-27003 GCA_004027595.1 Dinomys branickii | reverse complement strand
TATCTGATTAACATTGATTTATGTGGGGTTTTTATATCTGTTTGATTCAGCTGTGGTAAGTGATATTTATTTAGGAATCTGTCCATTTCGTCTGCATTTTCCATCTTATTAGAATACATGTTTGGGCTGGGGATATAGCTCAGTGGAATAAGCACTTGCCTAGCAAGCGCAGGGTCCTGAGTTCGATCCCCAGTACCGCAAAAAAAAAAAAAAAATAGAATACATATTTTCAAAGTAGGTATAGATAATCTTCTGGATTTCTGCAGGGTCTGTTGTGATTTCACCCTTTTAATTTCTAATTGAATTTGAATTTAAGTCTTTTCTTTCTTTTTTGATAATGTTGGATAAGGGTTTGTTGATTTTATTTAATCTTTCAAAGAACCAACTCCAATTCATTGATTCTTTGTATTGTTTTCTTAGACTCCAGTGCATTAATTTTGGCTCTGATCTTTATAATTTACCCCCTTTGTATAAGCTTTTGACTTAGCCTGCTCTTCTTTTTCTAGAAGTTTGAGGTTCACCATTAAGTTGTTTATTTGTGCTTATTTTATTTTCCTGATAGAATTATTCACTGCTGTAAATTTCCCTCTTAGGATTGCTTTCATTGTGTCCCATAATTTCCAGTATGTTGTGTTGTCATTATCATCTACTTTCAGATACTGTCTAATTTCTTCTTTAATTTTATCTGTGACCCATTGGTTGTTCAGGAGGGTGCTAATCCATGTGTTTATGAAGTTCTTGTGGTTTCTTCTGCCATTCACTCCCAATTTTACTGCACTATTGTCTGACAATATGCATGGGATAATTTCAATACCTTTGTATTCACTTAAGCATGTTCTATGAGCTAGTATATGGTCTACTTTGGAGAATATCTTGTGTGTAGCTGAGAAGAATGTGTATTCTGATGTTGTGGGGCAGAACACTCTTAGACATCTACTAAGTCCATTTGTTCAAAAGTTTGGTTCAGTTCTTTCATTGTTGACTTTTTATCTAGTTGATCTGTCTTTTTGTGACAGTGGGGTCTTGAGTTCCCCCATTATTGTTGTATTATGCTTATTTGGTTTTTCGTGCCTGTTAATATGTGTTTTATATAGTTGGGTGCACTGGTATTTGTTGCATATGTTTATGATTATCATCTCTTCCTCTTGGATTGTTCCCTTTACAAGGATAAAGTGACCTTCTTATCTTTCTTAATCAGTCTTGCCTTGAAATTCACTTCATCTGCAAATAGAATAAGTACTTTTGCTTTTTTCTGGGTTCTGGGCACATAGAGTGTTGTTTTCGATCCTTTGACTTTCATTCTATAACTTTTTTTTTAATTGAATGTGTTTCTTGTGTGCTTCATATTGTTGGATCTTGCTTCTTGATACATTCTGCCAGTCTGTGTCATTTGATTGATGAATTGAAATCACTGACACTGATGGCTATAAATGATATTTACTGACTTATTCTCATCCTGCTATTTTCCTGTTGTTGGCTCCCCCTTTCTCCCCACTCCCTCTGTTTAAATGCTTGCTTTGCTTGGTAGATTCCTTCTGTTGGTGTTCATGGAGTTATAGTCTTTGTTATCTCTTTCTAGAATGTTCTTCAAAACATTTTGGAGTGCTGGTTTTGTGGTCATAAATAACCTCAGATGTTCTTTGTCATGGAAGTATCTCATTTCTCCATCAGTTTTGAAAGATATTGTTGCAGGTTATATCAATCCAGGCTGAAGTTTGTTTTACTTTAGAACTTGAAATACTTTACTCCAAGCTCTCCTTGACTTGAGGGTTTCCTGAGCAGTCAGTTGTGATTCTGATGGGCTTTCCTTTATAGGTGACTTGTTTCTTTTCCCTAATAGCTTTTAATATTCTGTTCTTGTGTTGAATTTCTGGAATCCTTACTATGATACAACTGGCTGTAGTTTTTTTTTTTTTTTTTTGATGGTGGCTAATTAGAGTTTTATATGCCTCACTTACTGTATGTCAAATTCTTTTTCTTTACCAGGAAAGTTTTCTGCCATGACATATGAACGGTTTTTTAAAATATCATTTGTGTTATCTCCTGCTTTTTCATTGGCTCCAATCAACTGTAAGTTATTCTCCCTTGCCTCATCTAGCAGCTGCTGTATTGATTTCTCATGGTCCTTTGCTATTTTTAAGAAATCTTTTTTACATGATTGCTAACCACAGCCTGTCTTCTCTATCTGAGATCCTGTCCTCACATTGGCTTAATCTGCTGCAGATATTCTCAATGGGATTTTTATTCTGGATATCTGCTTGAATTTGCCTTATGGATTCCATTTCTTTCCTGTGCTGAGCATTCATGGCTTCCATAATTTTCTTAAGCACCTCTATTTTCTTTTTTGCGTCTGGTCTAGAATCACTAAGTGTGGTTTTCATTGTGGACACCATCTCTGCAGTCATCTGAGAGATTATTTCTGATTTGAGTTTTTCTAGAGCCTCACTCAATTGCTTTGTTGTTACCAGTTCAGAGAGGCCGGGTAGGCGGCTTTGGACTGTCCCACCTCACTGCCACCTGGGTTTGCCTTTGGTGAACTGGGTGGCTGGGGGTGCATCTTGTTTAAATGTCTTCTCATTTTTTCTTCCTTTTTTTCAGTTTAGTTTCTGGGGTGACGCTTGTAAATTGCCTGTGGTGGGCTGCTTTATTGCTAGTATTTAGAATCCTTAGGAAATGACTACAGCTCTGAGGTATCTTCCAGGTATAGCTGGTTTCTGGGTTTTGAGTCTGTTGCAAGATCCTACTTCTTCAATTTGTTGGGGATGAGAAGTTGTTGCCTGTTTGGCCCAACCTCTGGTTTTTGTTTGTTTGTTTTTCTGTTTTTTTTTTTTTTCCTCTTTACCACAGTATTTTCTATGAGGCTTAGTCAATCTCAGTCTTGGAATACCAAAAAGAACAGATATTTAGAACAATTATGTCACTTTTAGCTATAGTGGTGCCATGAGCAATGACAATAGCATCAAACACAGCCTAGAAAATGACAAACCGAGCTAACCATTAAGTTGCCTCCTTTAACTGTATGAACTAGGTTTGTGGTTATATAATAAAATCTAAAACAAACCAGAAAATTATATGCAGTGTACAAGTCCTTAGCTTGTTTGTTTTGCCCTCAGGGGTTAAAATTTAGAATGGGTTAGGGAGAAAGTACAGAAGGGAGAAGAGGAAGACATTAGAAGTGAGGCTGCAGGACAAAGGGGGTCACACTAATTTTGGGAAACTGGTACGAAGACTAGAGGGAAAGAGAGAAAAAGAGATAAAAAGAAAATCACAGAGCTATAATCACAAAGAGGCTAGAATCCACATTCACACTCATTAAAACAAGATCAAACAATGAAGGAGAAAAAAGAGAAAAACAAAAACCAAAAACAAAACCACCACCACCACTGCCACCACAACAACAACAAACAAGGGGGGGGGGGCAAAAAAAGAAAAGAAAAAAGTCCACTTCCAGGTAAGTCTGCTATCACTGGTAGACGATGTGTGGACGCGGAGTCCTGATCTGTGTTGACTTATTCCAGCAAGAGAGCAGTAGCTTTTTGGTGGGGCAGTGGATAATCTCGGCTGAGACCAGATTCATTGGGCCTGTCAGCGCACCTCCCACGGGCCTGAGCTCAGCCACGAGCTGCTATACGGAGGCTGCTATATTCCAGCATCTGGACAGCAACTCACAGATAGGCTCTTTCTCCGCTGCTCGCCACTCAGCCATCTTGGTGCTCCCTCCCCGCCATTTTTTTTTTTTTTCTAACTTGGAGACAGGGTCTTGCTAAGTGGCTAAGTTGCCCAGGCTGGGCTTGCACTTGGGGTCTTCCTGTCTTAACTTTCCAGAGTGCTCAGATTACAGGCATGCACCACCACAGTTGGCTACCATTTTTTTTAAGGCTAGTGTTGTCCTAAATGCATGGGAGTGTGAAATGGGTCAGAATGGGTGAGAGGGTGAAAGACAGTCAAGGAAAATCTGAGCTACTCTTAACATGTGCACCTATCTCTTTGAATACTGGCTTGGACATGGTATTTTTGGATATCAGATGGTGGGGCTGAAGCCACAGATGTTTCTAGAATATAAAACAGTCTGAGCTCTGGAAGGCACTGGAGGCTCCTGGAGAATTTCTTGCAGAAGATGCTTTGGTTCCACCTTTCCTCTAATAGATTCCTTACCACTGGCTTCCTGTATTTCCCATTGTCTATTTTCTTATCATTATGTTTAGTATGGCTTCCTCCCCCAGACTAGACTGAAAGCTCTTTAGAGTCAGAGACCATATTTTATTTACTTTTAATATTCTTCCGGAAAGCCTATACATCCAGTGCTTCTCCATCCCCCATTTACCCACCCATCCTCCATCTTCCGTCCAGTTCTAACCCTGTATGTGTGAGGCACGGTCCCTAACGTGGAGAGTAAATTATTATAGTGCCTACTCTTGTGGACCTAACATTTGGGGGTAAGGAGAAATGACACAATAATAAATCAAAATGACAATGATGACTTACATTTACTGGGTATATGCTCTGTGTCCCATATCAACTGCTTCACATGAAATCTGCCTTTTAATCCTTACAACAACTCTGTGAGGTGACTGCCATTCTTGTCTGTTTCATAGATGAGGAAACTCAGGGCTTAGAGATAGATATTGCTGCTTTCTCTATCACACAGAATGATTGGGGTTATTGAACCTAGGTCCTTCTGATTTCTTAGCCCGAGGGCTGGCAAACAATGGTCCACTGTCACACTTTCCAGTGATACAAAGTATTCCTGGAACACTGCCTTGTTCACTCATTTAGGGCTATCTAGGGCTGCTTTCACACCATGACAGAACTGAATAGCTCCGCAGAAACTGTATGGGCCAAGCCTACAATACTTCTATCTGGTCCTCCATAGGAAATGTTTGCCAGTTCATCTCTGCCGAACCTCAGCCCAAATGAGGTTCACTGAAATATCAAATGACCTAATAACTCTATTTGCTAAGGAACGACACACTCGCTCATTCTTGTAGCTCTTTCAAGTGCTTCCTGTGTCCAGTACTTGGCTTCCTTATAAGGAGGGCTCCACTTGGGTTCAATTTTCTTCCATCACTTGATCCTCTCGGAGAGTTCATAAACCTGTAGTCACTGTTAAAGTTAAACCTGGTGTCTAACGCCCCATTCTCTTGGCCTTGTCTCCAAGGTAGGTGAGAGATGCTAAATTACCTTAAAAATGACAAAAGAAATTAATCAGGATTTGGAAACTACATTTATCCTATGAGAAGAATCCAAGAGATGCACTGAAGCCTAGTTCTTTATTCTCACTTCATTTGTCCTCTTCTCTCAGCTTCGCTTTATAGGAAGGGAAGAGATAGCGGGGAAATTTAGGACCAGTATTACCAGGGAAACTTGACAGCTAAATTAGTCTGGCAGCAAGGTGGATAAAGGCCTCTGAGCCAGGCATGAATTATAGGTATCAAATGAGGCTGGCATGGGTACCTACTCTCTTAGTATCAGTAAAGCTGTGCATGAGGAGGACATAGCTAATTCCACGGCCTCACAGGATGCCCCAGGGAGGGGGAGGCACTGAAACTAGAAATAAGGCCTAGGTGCCCTGAGGATCAAACCACTGTCAAGGCTGGGACACTATGCTCTCTAGGAGGTTGCCGAGGTGAAGGCTACAGTGGACGGATGGCACAAACGCATGCAGATGGAGGGGGGTTCATGTATTTGCCAGTAAGCGTCAACTGTGCTGACTCGGTAAGAACCAGGTCCTAGGCTGTGCTTCTATGGACTGTGTAATCTATCTGGCAGCAAACACAGAGCCTTGGGTCAGTGCGAGGCTCAGGGGGCGTATTAAGAAGTGTAAGACCTAGCTGGGTGTGGTGACACATGCCTGTAATCCCAGTATTGGGAGACTAAGGAGGATTGCTGAGTGTGAGGCTAGCCTGGGCTACACAATGAAGTCAAGGCCAGCCTAAACTACTATACTGCTATAGTAAGACCCTGTCTCAAACCACCCCCCCAAAAAAACACAGAACAAAATGAGTGCAAAACAGTACAGTGGTTCATTCTTGCGCCAAATCTAAGAAGTAGATGTGACTATACCCATTTTATAAGTGAGGTATCAGAGAGGCTAAATATCTTATGCAAAAATCCTACAGCCAAGAAGTAATACAGGTTGGACATGAACATCAAGATCTGTGCTGCTTCTTGGGATCTGAGCATAAATCTGTGCTTCCTCCGGGATCTGAGCATAAATATAATATAGTGACATCTGACTTAGAAAATTGAAGAGCTCTCCCTCCTAAACATAACTGTGTACTTTTACCTGCCAGTCATATTAGAAAACCACGTGTTGGTGGTGCAGTCACTGCCAGCTTGCGGAGGTGAGTTAGGTCGGCCCCTTTTGGCCCCACTGTCAGTTTGGTGAGGCGGAAGCTGGGCAATCCTGATGGGAGGTGGCATGCTAGTCCTTCAACAAAAAGTGCATGAAGCTTGTTCTGGTACGCAGACAGGAGCACAGACTGCTGTGACTGCTCTGGCATTGGCATTTTCAACAGCTAGCCAGGGGTTCAGGCAAACACTGGAAGTCCTAAGTAGGACAGTGTAGTACGCAGAAACTCTCTGTGTAAGCTATTAAACACCATGGTTCAGGTGCTGGAACATAGCACGTGAGGAAGGGAAGAAGGAGGGAAATGGGTCTCTGGGACCCAGCAAGTATCTGAAGTGAGAATTGAAGCCCATAAGAAAAGTGAAGAGAGAGAGACCTCAACTGAGGAGGTGGCAAGCAGTGCTTTCTCCCTGATCCCTGACTCACTCCAGGAGGGACGGCTTGAACCTGTAGATGCATGGTAATTACTAGCAATCCCAGAGGCCTCCATGGGGAAATGCATCAGAGGAACGGAGCAGTGGATACAGTGGCCTGCAGGGGCTGGTAAGTTATTTGGGTTCAGATGTGCCCCAGGAGAAGGCCATTGGCTGGTAGCCATCTTGGAGAGGGGCCAGCTGAGTTTGGAACCCAGAGTAGCTGTGGGCTGGCTCCATCTTGTGGTTCCTAGTGTCAGGGTGAGTTCAAGTTAGGAGGCACACAGAATGAGCAAATCAGGGTGAGCAAATCAGGTTCCAGCCTCACAGCCAGAAACCAGCCTGAACTTCAGTGGAACTAAAAGTTTAGGTTTGCTGGGATTATCTACTACCATGCTGTCAATCTATGGCTGGTTTGCTGGGACTAATCAACATGGATCTGGGCTCTCTCTGCCTATGCTGTTTATCAGTGGTGGAAGAGACATGCCCTGCAGTGGACATTTTTTCCTCTTTCTCATTTGTTTATTTATTTTTCTTCTTTATTCTTGTTTCTGTATGAGTGTGAACGTTGTTTCTAGTTTTCTTTTTGTTATAATGTTGTGTTCTAGTTTTTATTTTTTCCTCTCTTTTTCCCTCCTGTCTTCTTCACTAGATTCCCAAAGTTTGCATAATCTTCTTTTACCCTCCAGCACTGTTTCTAATCTCTTCCTCTTCTTCTGTTTCTCTGTTGTTTCCCCGTAACCCCTTAAGGCTGGGGTTAGTGTGAGAGAACAACTTCCAGGGCAGATTGATGTACCTGCAAAACTATCTTTCAAAATTGATGGAGAAATACATTCTAGAAAAAGATAACAAGAACTACAACTTCATGAACCTTAACAGAATAAATACACCAGAGAAGACAAGTAATTAAATAGAAGATGAAGCAACAACAAGAAAATAGTCATGGGTAGTCACGACGTATCAGTTATAATCATCAATGTTAATGGTATCAATTCACCAATCAAGAGACAGATGAATGGATCAGAAAGCAAGATCCAACAATATGTTGCTCACAAGCAACACATTTAATTAAAAAAGAAACTCATAGAATGAAAGTCAAAGGATGGAAAACAATACTCCATGTGACAGGAACCTGGGAAGATAGGTAGCTATGAAATTCTGTGGTTTCTTTTGCCATTCATTCCCAACTTTGGTGCACTATGGTCTGGTAATATGTATGGGATAATTTGAATTCCTTTGCATTCATATAAGCATGTTCTATGCACTAATATGTGGTCTATTGTGAGAAAGTCCCATGTGCAACTGAGAAGAATGTATATTCTGATGTTGTGGAACGAAACACTGTAGACATCTACTAAGTCCATTTGTTCAAAAGCTTGGTTCAGTTCTGACAATTCTTTGTTGATTCTTTCTCTAGTTGATCTATTTGTCACAGTTGGGTATTGAGTTCCCTCACTAAAATTGTATAATGCTTATTTGATTTTTCATGTCTGTTAATTTTTGTTTTATATAATTGGGTTTACTGGTTTTTGGTTATCCCTTCCTCTTGGATTGTTTCCTTTACAAAGATGTAGTGACCTTCTTTGTCTCTCTTAATCAGGTTTGGCTTGAAATCTACTTCATCTGCAAATAGACCATCTCCACTTTTATTCAATATAGTTCTGGAAACATTAGCCAGAGCAGTTAGACAAGAGAAAGAAATAAAAGAAATAAGGAAAGGAAGACAGTAAATGATAATTATTTGTGGATAATGTGATAATCTACCTAGAACACCCTCAAAACTCCACCAAAAGACTTCTAGATTTAATAAGAAAATTCAGTAGCATAGCTGGATACAAAGTCAGCGCTCAAAAATCAGTAGCATTCCTGTACATAAGTAACAAACTTAGAGAGAAACCACATCTTTCACAATAGCATCTAAAAAAAGGAAATACCAAGGAATCAATCTAATGAAGGAACTGAAAGACTTTTACATTGAAAACTATAGCACAGAAGTGGCATTCTTTATTTTTTTATTTTTTGTGGTACCAGGAATTGAACTCAGGTCTTTGTGCCTGCCAGGCAGGCACTTATTCCACTGAGCTATATCCCCAGCCCTACATTGAAAACTATAGTACTCTGAAAAAGAAGATCACTCAGAAGGCTGAGGCAGGAGGGTTACTATGATTTTTAAGGGCAGCCTGGGTTACATAGTGAGCTTAAAGCCAGCCTGAACTACATAGTGAGACCCCCATCTCCACAAAAAAAAGATCAAAGAGGATATCAGAAAGTGGAAAAATATCGCTTGTTCTTATATTTGGTAGCAAGCACCAATAGAATGAAAATGGACATACTTCCAAAATTGTTATACAAATTTAATGTAATCCCAATCAAAATATCAACAGTATATTCACACAATTAGAAAAAAAATCCTAAAATTCATTTGGAACCAGAAGAGATCTAGAATAGCAAAGGCAATTCTGGGCAACCAAGGCAAGGCAGGGGGCATCACAATCCCTGACTTGAAATTATACTATAAAGCTACTGTGATACAAACAGCATGGTACTGGAAAAAAATAGACCTGAGGATCATTGGAACAGATTAGAAGACGCAGAAGCAACTGCAGATGTACTTAGCCATCTTCTTTGACATATCTTTCACAATGGACTCATCTAAAATTGAAATAGGGGGCTGGGGATGTAGCTCAATGGCATAGTGCCTGCCTGGCAAGTGCAAGGTCATGAGTTCAATTCCCAGTACCAAAGGAAAAAAACCAGAACTAAAATTGAAATGGATCGAAGATCCAATATTAAAGCAGAAAGACTAAATTTGCTGGAAGACAGAATAGGCAGAACTCTTAAAGACATAGGAATAGGTAAAGACTTTATGAATTAAACCTTGATTGCATGGGAAATATCACAAAAAACTAACAACTGGGATCTCATCTTATTAAAAAGCTTTTGTGTAGCAAACAAAACAACACAAAACAAAACAAAAAAAACTACCCACAGAGTGAAGAGAGAACCCACAGTGCGGGAACAAATTTTTGGTAGCCATTCCTCAAAGGCCTAGATAGAATATCTAGAATATATAAAGAACTCAAAAAAATCAAAACCCCCAAATTTAAAGACCAAGTCCAAAAATGGGCTCTGAATGGAACAGATACTGCTCAGATGAAGAAAAGGAAATGGCAAATAAATAAATGAAAAAATGTTCAGCATCACTGATCATTCAAGAGATGCAAACTAAAACAACACTGAAATTTCATTTTCCTCCAGAATGAATGGCTGTCATTAAAAAAATCAACCAATAACAAATGCTGGTGGGGCTGTTGGAAAAAAGAACACTTCTCCACTCTTGGTGGGAGTGTAGACTGGGGCAACCACTGTGGAAATCAGCATGGAGATTCCTCAAAAAGTAAAATTAGAGTTCCATTCATCCCAGCTCTTCACCTTTCGGGATCTTCCTGAAAGAACTGAAAGCATCACACCACAGTGATATATGCACACCCATGTTTACAGCAGCACAGTCTGTCATAGCCAGATCTTGGAAACAACTCAGATGCCCATCAATCAATGAACGGATAAAGAAGATACAACACAGTACTACTCTCCCATGAAGAAAGATGAGCGTGAGACATTTCCAGCTAAATGGATGCACCTGGAGACCATATTCTCAAGTGAAATAAATCTGACACACATGTGCCAATACTGCATTTTCTCTGGCATGAAAAACCAAAAGTGTAAATGATGACCAAAACGTGTAATAGATATTGGGTAATGGGGAGAAAATATTCGAATGGGAAAGGGGAAAAAGGGAGGGGGGTGGAAAAGGAAAGAAGGGGCAAGAACAAAAGAATAGAAGGAATAAATGGAAGCAAAGCCTTAGTCAATAGGGAAAGGGGTTGAAAAGAGGGGAGAGGAGTTGGAGAAAAAGAAGAAGCAAGATCTCTCAAATTCCCTATGACGAATGTTATCTTTATGCAAATCGAAAATGTACCAATAAAAAACCAAGTAAACTGGGCCCAAACCAAATCAAACCAAAACAAAAAACGCCAAAACAACCCTTGAGTGGGTCTGCCCCCACGCACCTGCCCGAAGCTGGAGGGCCGTCCATCAGTAGGGAGGGTTTTCAGAAGCAAAGTGGGAGATGTGGCTGTGGCCCTGCCCACTATAAGGTAACGCCAAGGCCCCACACTTACTTCAGTAGTCCCGTCTCGTGCGGACCATGAGGTTGGGTCTAGCTACGCACTGTCTTTAGAGCTTCAGAGTAGGCGGCTGTGCCCTGCCCTGAACATTGGCAGGAATCACCTTCCTGACCTTCCTGGCACTGTGGAAGAAGACTGCCTTCAACTGACACCAGAGCCCACGCGAAAAAGCCCCTTTCCCTCTGTTCTGCTTCTCTGCACTGCTCACTCCTGTTTGCCGCCTTCTTCCATTTCCTGGTTTCCCTCAGGGAAACCTTTGTTCTTTTCACCTGGTATAAAGCCAGTGATGCGCTCTTCAGTATGGAAATGGAAATCCTGTATTCTTTCATCCTTCTTCTTTCTTCTCTCCTTTCTTTGGGATTTTCCTAAGCAAGCAATTCAGGATCCAGAGCTCAAAGTCTTACAGGGTGACACAGTGCACATGACAGCCTCATTCCCCTCTGTGCCACCTCTGAGGCTGGAGGCAGGGTGAGAGCCGGAGTGCTGTCTCTAGGCCTCCCTGGTATCACCTCTTCACCCATGGCCCTGCCTACTGCACGGCCACATCAAAGTTTCGCTTATGCCAAAATAAGGGATCCAGTTACAGAGACCTGCTGCATCTACGAGGTGAGGCTGTCAGTGTGAATGTGGCTCCCATGTACAGCCCTGGGAAAGCCCTGAAGCTCCTGTTCACTGGCTCCCCTGAAGGAGGGCCATGGGCACAGAGGCTCCTTCTCATCATAGAGGGTGCTGAACCACACAGGATTCTTGCCACACAGCTGCCTTCCCATTACAGAGCACGCAGATCCCTGCAACTTAGAGTTTATCACAGACCTGCTCCAGCAGTACACCAGAGCTTGTCCCTTTGGATGTAGACTCTCCAGGATTTCCTAGCCTGTCATTCCTCAGCATTTCTTAGGTATCTCCACTAGGCCCCTGAAGTCTGTTTTCAGTCCCCCAAATAAGCAGCAACACAGCCCTCCCTAAAAATGTCCACAGCAGCCATGTATCAGGTGAGAGAAAAATGGTTTTTGATTAATTAGTTACTTTAGGTGCCTCGCAGAGCGAGCAGTTAGACAAGAACTATGCAGACTTGGAGGAAGGAAGCACACGATGCTCCTACTGTTCCACTGAGCAAAGGAAGTGCGTGGATATGATAAACAGAAGAGGCCGGTTCTACATAGAGAGAATTCCTTCCTAAAACATGCGCTTCCAACTCAGAGGATCTAAGAGGTTACAAACCCCTTTTCCTGTTCTCTAGGGGGTCCTGGGGGCAGTACGTTTCAGCCTCACCTGGTGATTTCTTCTTTCAGTGCAGCAGGGTCTACTGGGTAAAATTTCACACGAAAGCACATGGTGAATGGAGGCTGCGCTGCAGAGAAAAAGCGATACCCATCAGGGGAGACCCTCTCCTAGAGGATGACTGGGCCTCCCAACCACCAGAAGAAGATCCTCCCAGGCTGGGGGCCCACTCAGAACAGTGGAGCATCACATATGTAGACCAAGACTTTGTACTTAGGGAGGTTTTGTCCCACCCACCCTCTGGGGGAAGCTTCAGTCTTCACAGAGAATACTTACATCTCAGTTGCTTCACCACAGACTTCGTAAACTCCAACCAATGCTAAAACAGAATGCGGGACATGAAAACCATAATGAGAAGCAGTGTCAAATATAACTTGTTTTATCCAATTTAAATAACTAAGCAGATTGTAGCCTAGGGTAGAAATAACTTGAAAACTTGTGCAATATAGATTTGGAGGGTAAAGAGTGGTATGATTTTCTGAAGTAAGTTTCCTGTAGAGTCAGCTGTGAAGTGGGGAACTGTTGCAGCTTCAGATGCCATTTCTGGGCTTCCCTGGAAATGCTGTCTCCTACAGCAGGGTGCCAGAGTTCTGAGCCATGGATCTGGCATGCCAGCAGGCACAAATCTCTGCACAGACATGTAGTGGGGACCAAGACCCTCCTGGCTCAAGCAGGGAAATGCTGAGTTTAATGAGTGCTGTGTATTGTGTTATGTGCCAATTTTTTTTTTTTTTTTTTGGCAAAGAAGTAGGATAGAGGCCGTCAGTAGCAACTTTAGAACGTATTAAGAGAAACTGCACAAACGGAGACAAGGCAGAGATAGTGGTGCATATTTCCATTTTAAACATAGATTTCCAACCCCTGTGTTAGAGAACACTTTGGATTCCTTGGCACACAGGGATGTCTGAAGTCTAAGTTTCATTAGATAATTAACTACAACCAACATGTAGAATAGTTCCTGTTCCCCTTGGATTTTTAGAGGCAGAACATAGTAGCAATACATTTCCCCCATGGCACTTAGGTTTGGGAGAAGAATGCAATAGACCCTTCTATACCTGTCTCTCAGTTCTACCGCGGGTTCTTTATAAAACTCATTACTGACGTCTGTTGCTTTTACACTAAGCAGGTAACTGCCAGTCTACAGAGAGCTAAACTGTTATTTGAGCTTTGATTGCTTAAAGCTCCGAAACTGTCTTATTCGCTAGCGTCACCAGTGCCTGAGACATGGGGACGTCGGTGGGGAAAGGACCTGGGCCACACTGCCCTCTTTCCTGGCTACTTCTGCTTCATGTAATGTCTTGGCAGACGCCTCCCCTGGCAGGAGAGAAGCCAGGCCCATGCAGACAGCATCCTGGCCACCCTCAATTCCCAGCTCTCACCTTCTGGGCTGGACCATGGGTCATGCCGCTAATGGACCCAGTAAGAGCCAGTTCTTCCGTCAGCTCCACATGGATAATCTGGGCTGACAGTCTGTTCTCTGGCTTCCTCTGATCTAAGTTCCCACGAGGCTAGCAACTCATTATAGCCACTCAGTGTGGTTACGAGGTCCTTCTCACATTACACGGCCCACTGTGGCTTCCCTTCGCAGAGAAGCAAAAGGCAAGAGATGCAATTGCACAGAAACGGCCAAGGATCCAGGCTGTGCCTGTGAAGGTGGAGGAGGCTGGCTGTTGTGAGCATTCCGGATTTGCGCACAGAGAGGGGAACTTTACAAGTGTCAGGGACTCAGTAAACACAACGCCCCTGGCCTTTAGGGTGATAGATTAAAAGAAACAAACAGAGAAAGAGAGAAATTAGAGGAATGAGCGTGATGCATTATCAGCACAGGGTAGGTGGTGGTGAATAGTAACAACAACAAACAAAAGCTTCTCCTCAGCAAGAGCAGGCTGTACTTCAGTGAGAGCTGGAGACAGGACAGGAGCCGGAGGAGATGAGGAAGTGGAAAGCTATCAGTGTGTCCAAGGCATGGTAAAGGTCTAGGAGAGAAGTCTTGAGCGGGTCCAAGAATATAGGGATCGTCAGAGTTGCTGTTTGCAGCTCTCTGGTAAAGTCTGGGCCCCAGAATCTCTAGCAAACTGGTAACATGGGTGAAGGGTTAAGATCTTCCTGCACTTGGGTGAATGGGCCAAAACGGCACGATCTTTAGATTGTGGGAATTTGAAAGGGCTGAAAGGAGGAGAGGCCCAGGTCTGCGTCAGAACTCAGGAGCGGGTATGGCAGCTTCTCTGGGAGAGCCCCAGACATTTGAAGGCACCTGCAGAGCAAGTGCAGATGTGCAGACGGATGTGACTGGGTTCCCACTCAGCCTAGGGGAGGAGGGGGCGGTAGGGGGCTCCCCGTGAAACCACCCCCCTACTTTACAGTGAACGGGCACCTAGAGCAGGGGAGGACATACAGCTTTCTGGTATGAAAGTGCTTGTGGCCTCGAACTAAGGTTCAGACCTAAGTACATGTGATAGTCAACTGCGTCAACACGAGTAAGAAATGCCCGATTAAATTGGATCAGCATGGTTCTGGGTGTGGAAGACCCACCCTAGGGAGGACGTCGCCAGAGTGGTATAAAAGGGAAATGAGGAAGGAAGGCTCGCTTCTGTTTCTTCAGACAAGTTCCAGTCCTCACCTTCACCTAGGAGGCCGTCTCCTCGCTTCCAGCACGGACCCTTCAGCCTCCTCTTACAGGAGCACCTGGGACACTAAACTGAGCTCCAGGCCTTTGACTGGACCCTTTGGATCTCCAGTGCACAGACGGACCTTTTGCGCTCCTCCACACCTGACTCTGTGCAGCCACTGTAAGCCAGTCCTGTAAATTCTCATGAATTTGTGTATCTTGTGTTAGATCTGTTTTTCTAGTAAGCACTGACTGCTACAGATTATGTCCATAGAGTGGAGGCTTTCTAAAGAGATCACTATTTCTGAAGCACGGATGCTGCTCAAGGCTCTGCTGGGCTAGGAGAAACAAATCTGTCCGTAGGAAGCAGGGGAGTCTAGTTAAAGGAAAAGGACATGGCCCTTTGAAATCTCTCCTAAAGCTCCCTGTTTGATACACAAGCCTAGATGCCCTGGGGTGCCAAATGGATCAGAGCATCACAGGACAAACAGCTCTTCACTCTGACATGGTCCTGGGCACACCTGTGACCCCAGGCAGTGCTGAATGCCGAGCCCTCTAGGCCCAAAGGCCCCAGTGACAACAGAGACATGTTTGGAGCTTTGAGGAAAACCCTGGACCTGTGAAAGGAAGGATCTCTAGAATACAAGATGCTAAGGCTTTCAGAGAGCGGCAGATGAGCAAACAGGGGTGTAGAGAATTGAGTCACTGTGTCCTGAGTGCATCTGCAAATTGTCCTGCCTCAAGGGAGATCCCAAAGGCACAGGCTGCAAAGGGAGAATGAAGCAAAATTATGGAATCTGCAGGTGTCTGCAAGCCAGTCAGAAGGAAGTGAGAAATACGGCACTATGAACCACTAACTTAGTCATTTATTCCTTCAGCAAATGCTTGCTGAACATCAGCTACATGCTGGGTCCTGTGCTAATTATGGGGAGGATGGTGCTGAATGAGACCAAGTCCACACCCTTGTGGAACTTACTGCTTGGCGGGGAGCGCAGGCAGGCACAGCATATAGAAGAAGAACCAGGGCAGGGTATCGGAGACACGTGGGTTGCAGAGGAGGGCCCCTAGTAACGGTAACATTCCTCAACGAGGTGAATGTTTCAGGTAAGACCTTAAACATGAAAAGGAGCTAGCTAGAAAAGTGTGTAGTGTGACGTGAGATGGAAAAGCATGTCCCAGGCAAGAGAACTACAGAAGTGAGGGTGCTGAGAAGAAAGAAGGCCTGTGTGTTGGACAGCTGTCTGTCTGGGTGGGCCCCAGCACCCAGGGAGGCAGAGCTGAGATGAAGCAGGGAACTGACGATATGGACTTGTTCCTGTCTTTTGTGTAAAGCAGAGCAAGAATCACAGGATTTGCAGGGTGCTGAAAGGCCTGTGTCACTTTGGCTTTCTCTGTCCTGCTGAGACAAGGGTGGCACCTCAGTAACTGGAACAGTGTGGTTAACTAAGCTCCTTCACTAGAAAGAGGGCAGGAGAGGCTCGCCTTAAACCCTGCTCAATACCCAGTGGCAGCCTCTCTCTTAAGCCTACAACTCCAACTCTGGGCAAATCCCTTATGCTCCCTAGGCTGCCATTTCTACATCTGTAACAGGGCAGGTGTCTGTGGGAGCTGCAGCTAAGGTGTCCAGTGCTGAGATTGGAAGCAGTGACACTGAACTACAGGGTCTGGCTGCTGCCTGACTCCTGAGGTTAACTCGGAATAGGACGGTTCAAGGTTCCAGGCTCATTGACTAAGCCTGGGTTCCCTTAGTGCTTTGACTTTTGACTTACCCGCTGCTTATCTGGGTCCACGAAGCGTATGCCAAAGTAGTCCTTCTCAAGCAGGTTCAGGTGGTGACAGAGAAGGTCAAACAGGTACTGGCCCTTGGCATCTCTCTGCAAAGAAAGCAAGCTCCATTGAGAAACGAGCAGTTTTTCTCACTGTGATTTTGTTTTTATGATCATTAAAAGTTGTTTATAGCTGTGGGGATGAAGGGAGTACATGCCCATAACTCTGTCCCCTGTACTGGGACACATTAGACACGCTCTGCCTTCTGAGGCTTTTAGCTGGAAGGAGCCCAGCAACCCGCAGACATGTCAGGGAGTTCAGAGTTGAGTCCGCTAAGTCAGATCCAATTTCTAATGTACAAACCTTTCTTAAACCAGTGGGATGAGGGAACGTCCAGGTGGAATATGGTAGTAATCACAGCACATCCAGTGAGCTCTCCTCTAACACACACGCTGACACTGGGCATGGTGGCGCATGCCGTAATGCCAAAGTTGAGCCCACTGTGGGCAGCTTAGTAACCTGGTAAGCCTCTGTCTCTCAAAAAAACCCCAAAACCAGGGTGTGTGTGGGGGTGCTGTAGGTTAAAGGAACTGGGTTTAATCCCCACAGGGCGCCATAGGTTAAAGGCATTGGATTTCATTCCCATTACCTACTCCCCAGGCCAGGCCACCAGCACCGTGCAGACAGACCGATGTCAGTGTCTTCCCGTGAGTTCTCTGCTCCTTTTCCTATCCTCAGTCCGTTCTCCACGCCGCAGCAAGAGTGACCACAATTTACATAGAACATCTTTGCTGGGTGAGTCATACAGACACTGTAAGCTGTTCCAGTGCACCAAAGAGCGCACAGCGAGAGCCAGTCTCCCTTCTGTTCTAGTCGCTCTGTGGTCCCAGCTCCTCTCCTCAGCAGTCTGCTGCCAGCTTTCCGTGCATCCATTTTACACACAGGCAAAGCTGTACAGATACGTTGTTTCTAAAAAGAGAATTAAGCTGTGTTCCCTACCTGTATCAGCTGTCATGATGAATGTAATCATTATGTACTGCACGTGTACTAACAAAAGTTACAAAAAGTCTGTTTGTAATTTTTGTTTCAGCAGTGAGGATCACACCCATCCTGTTTCTTTTTTTCCCTTATACTTAGTGTATATAAGTGTGGCTCAGTTTGTTGTTGCCGTTGTTTTGGATTCTTTTTTTTTTGCATTGCTAAGGAGGGAACCCAGGGCTCACCCATAAGAAGAAAATGCTCTACCCCTGAGCTACATCCCTAGAACTAGGGCCTTAGAGATTTTACCTGCCACACAGCACTGTGATGAGCCAGAAGTTATTTTACCCAGTTCAGCGCTGGCAAAATGTTTCTAATTTATCGTAAACAATGTGGCAGTGAACACACAGTGACCTTTAATTATTGTCCTCACTTCAGCTTAACACCGTATGCCTTCCCAATGCTGTCAGAATAAAGTCTGAATTCCAGGCATGGCTGGTAACACCCCACATAGCCTGGCTTCTGCCTTCTCGCTGATCTGATTTAAATCCTGCTCCTCACTGCATTCTGGCCACCACTTTTTTGCCCCTGGACACACCACAGCTCCTTTATCTCTGTGACTTCACATTCCCTGGCCCCGCATGCTCTTCCTGCAGCTCTCCCCAGCACTCCTACCCCTGAGGCCTAGGCCTAGTGGCCCCTCTGCAGAAGGGTCTTTCTGCAGCCCTTCTGTGGCTTTATATCCTTCACCGCCCATACAACACTTTGTAATTATTTGTTGACTGTTTACTTTTCAAGATGGATTTTCATGAGGGAATGATTCCTCCCTAGAACTTAGCACATGCCTGGTGCAGGTGGGTACTCAACGTTTATTTCTTGAATAAATTCTTGAATCAACAGATTAAGGTAGAGGTTGGGAAGGTTTCGCTATGTATTTCAGGCTGTTTATAAGCCACAGCTTCTGCTTCAGAGAGCTGTCTGGCTATCCAGGATAAGTAGGGAGGAGAATGAATTGCAAGGAATTCTCCAAACATTTGAAGCCTATAAAAGTATCCATTTCTGGACCTGTCTACAGTGGTCCCTGCAGCTCAGCTCAGATGACACATCTAACTTTATGTTTAAATTGCGGCTGTCTTATAAATTCCAAAGGTCTCATCTACACCAAGGCCCAAAACCATGGGTAATGAAAGAAGGGCCTGGTCTTCCAAGAATGGGCAGATTGTTAAGACCTTCACTAAAGATTTATACCTCATCTTCCTCTTTTGTTGGCTCAGCCTATACCAGGGGTGGTGAACCCAGGGCACACGTGTTGCGGTGGGCTGTTTGTATCATGGAAAGCTCTAAAAGGTATCCTACTGCTGTACACTGTTGAAGGAAGACTAGGGCAGGATGCTAAATCTCTCAGCAAGTGCTGAAAGAAGCTTATTCTTCTAGAAGCTGCAGGGTGAATGGTGGAGAGCTCAACGGAGGAGCTCAACTGAGGCAATGTCTGAGTGTCCCTCCTTCTTCCTGGTATCCTCACATTTCCCATATAACATGCTCCCAAAGCAGTGGCCGTATGCCCTGCTCTTTGGTCTACAACTGGAAAAAGCTACTCTCACAACAGACGCTAGGAATCACGCTGGGCCTTCTGGATGGTGGGCCACAAACCAGTCTTTCAAAGGACTCCATAAGCTGTTGTCTCTTGGGGCGGGGCCTATCAACTACTTCCTTACTGATCCTTGAAGAGTGGGAAGAGTTCAAACTCATATTTACTGTTCTCTAGGAGTGGAGGGAATATGCTCACCTCTGTCGCACACAGCACGTCCTGCACTATTATTTCTCTCAGAGCAGCTGAAATGGAACAGCATGAGACAGTTGCATATTGTAGTTATTTTCCTCTACACATTTTACTTTGCTCCAAGCTAGCTATCACACTGTGATCAGTTAGCCTAAGTTTTAATGGCCAAAGAAGCTTCCACACATGCAGCAATCATATTATCAGAAGCCCAGGACAGAGATAACCATGGGGAAAATGTGCTTTTGTCATGGAAATCTTACAGATTTTAAGTAAGAATGCTGCCTTCCACAAAAACAACTCATTATCATGGGATGGCATTTCAAATGTAGTCACAAACTCTTAGCTGGTAGAACTCTAAATTCAGTAGATCTCCTTTTGGAGTTTTCTACTTTGTAGGAAGAAAAATAAAATAAAGAATGGCTTTTCTCTTGCACATGTTAGTAGACAAGGGCTTATGCCCTTTACCTATAGCCATCATAAGGGTTTTCTCTGCTGGCTTCTGAGAAACTGGTGCATCCTTGACCACCATGAAGTCATAGTTCACTCAGATTCCTGTTTATCACTGGCACATCCATGGCTCTGAGCTACAATGCTCCAGTGTAGCTCATGGGAAGCAGCACCTTCCAAGGCCAGGTAAGAAATGAGATCCGTCTGGCAGCAGAGTTCTGTGAAGGGTAATTTCCTAGCAGAGACAAGGGCAGAATCCACTCAGGGCATAGCTGAGAAGACCCTTTCCACAGAAGGGTGTAGCCCAGTCCTGCCTGGATTCTTATGCTTGTGGCTGTTGGGGTAGCCTGAGGCGGCCTCTGGGTGAAGTTACAGGCAGTTGGACCATTATCAGTATGTTGGTAGGGACAAGGTTTTAGGAATTCTACAGGTTCCTAGCCTCATGAGCTCCTTGGTACTTTTAGATGGCAGCCATGCTCTAGGAAGTCATCTCCTAGCCAACTCCATCCAGGGGTTTCTGGAATGTTCTGTGCAGCCAGTCTTCTTTTGGAAGGATGGCAAACCCCATCAACTTCCATCTTCTTTCTTTGCCTGCAGTTACCTGGCGCTACGTCTGTGCTGCTTACTATATGCGGAGTGCTGTGCCCTTGGTTATGCTGACAGGCACTGGAGCTGCTTAGTCAACGACCCAGAGCTCCAGGCCCGAGAACATTCATCTTCAGGACAAGTGAGCCTCGGCAGAGCATCAAATCCTTACTCTGCAGCCAAACTTGAGAATCTCTGGGTCAAAGTAAGTTACTAAGCACTCATTTAAAAATAAATTTACGCTTAATGAATCACAATAGTACCTACACATAATTGAAAATAGGACTGCATGTCACTAAAACCATTTATTCTCTTCATATGGTACACAAAATAATTCATAACTTGCCTAGAATCACTGTGCAACAAGGCTGGAAGAATCCCCGCTCTTGCTCCTCTCTGCAGTACCCGTTCTGCTCTTTCTTTTCTGCCCACTCTTTTGTGAAGGAACTGAGGCAGCAAGAACAGGGAAGCTTGAGCCCCTGACCTCAAGTCTTCAAGGTTAATTGCATTTTCTGCATCCTAATGAGCCCTATTGGGTAGGAGAGAAAGTTCATTTCAACTCACTGCGGATGGAGTTGGCCCTGGCCTGGTGCTTCCTGATGAGGGGAGCCAACGTGCACCCCCCCCCCTGATTTGCCATACTCAACTCTGCCTTCCTGTGAGGCACACAGACTTTAAGTGCAAACTAAGTGAGCCGTCAGGAGGGCAAGAGTGATCACAACTTGACTATACCGCAGGCCAATGGAAATTCTATTCCTATGCTGTGCAATAGGTACTTGCCTTGCTTTCGTGGGTTCTTTGAGAAGGCAGTGGTGAAAGGGAGAGAATACTGCAAATGGGTCTCTGGGGGTCCAGGGTGGAAGGCCACGTCAAGATCGGCAGGGCCTGGAGTAAGACTCCGGGACTGGGACAGCTTCTCAGCCTGCATTCCAGCTTAGAGTTTTATTTAAGTTTCTTTCAGGTCAAAGGCATCCTTGCTTTCCTTGCCAGTGTCCTCTCTGGGCATGTGTGTGCTGATGGCTGCCAGGGGGAGGTAATCATGTGGCTCCTGGGAGAGCGACCAAGCCCAGAATGGAAGGAAATCCGAGTTCAGAGTAAGGATCTGTGCTCCTTCGCCATAGTTCTCACCTAGTCCTTAATAAATGCTGCAACTCTTGGCCCCAACAGTGCCCATTCCACATGTAAACTGAGAAAGCTGGGATGACGTTCACAATACCAGGGGTACCCTTTTGGCAGTCCTCAGGTCACAGGACTGGCTCGGATCACTGCCACATGGTGTGGCGCGCAGAGGATGTCCATCTGGGTGGGGGAAACCACATTCAATGGTAGGGGTGGGGCTAAGTGTTCCATCGCGCAGATGGCTCAAAACAGACTCAGTGAGGGCAATTAAGACCCTCTGAGCGCAGCCGCAAATCTGCTGCTGAAGAACCTGTAAGAGCAGGGCTAAGCAGGGGATCAGGCTCACTGCAATACTGACTAATGCTTCTAGGGCCAAGGTGTCTCATTCCTGTGTGGAGTCTGTGTATCCAGCAGAATTTCCAGGAAGAAAAAGAAAAAACCAAACCAAATAAAAAATAGTGCCAGGCATGAAGAAAAGGGTACAATTTGCCCATCTTTCCCATGGGACCATGGGAGGTCACTTTCACAAGTAAGGAACTCTCAGAAGCATCACTGCACCTTGTTGTTGATTGAATAAATTTTAGTCGTGTTTTTCCAGCCAGTGAGATTATCTCAGTGGACTGGTCATATCATGGCTGCAGAATTCCTGGAAACTCAGTCAGACTTGTTTGAAAACAGCACACTACTTTGTGTGAAGTACACTCTCTCACACACACAGCCTCTCAGATATCAATGCTTCTCAAACAATATTGCTTCAGATAACTTGTAAAGAAAATCCAGAATTCGAGGGCAAGTGAACATCCCCTGTCCTCAACCCTGAGGATAGTATTACAACTCATTTCATTGCCTTTTCTTTCTTTTTTTTTTTTTTTTGCAAAGGTCAAATTCTCATGTTATTTATTAGCAAATCTGGGAATTTCTGGGAATGTAGGGAGAGGTCTGGGTGGCCAGGGTCAGGAGAAATATGATGAGCTCATTGGTTCACATAACCCTGTGGCTGTTCCCGTAAATGTTCTCCCTTCACAGAAAACTGTTTATTGGCCAGTACCATCGTGATGGACCCCGAGGTAGACACACCCCATAAAAAAGGGGGCAGGATTTCTGCACCCTGGTCTGGGCCCCTTTCCAATAATCCTCTCAGGTCTCTCCTGTTCTCTGAAGTTGCTGTGGACAGGCTAAGGCCTTGAGAACAAGCCCTAGACTTGGAGGCAGGGCCCTGGTCTGCCGCTGCTTCACTTTCCGTATCTCTGCAGGGTTACTCTGAAGCTCAGAACAAGAGACACAACATACAGAAACAGCCTCTCAATTTTTCCTACCCACGTCCTCAGCCTCATGAGCCCTTCTTCCTTCAAGATGAATGAATCTGAACATTTCGAGGCCTCAGCAGTGAGAGCATTCCCTCAGGAGCAGAAGCCCTGCTCCTCCGGGCCAGGAGCACTTGGGTAGGTTCATCCTGCACATCCCTGCCTGTACAGGCCTGGCTGCTGTGCTGGAAATCTGCTCAGGTGGCCTTCAAAGCGCAGATCTGCATCTTCTCCAGACCCCAAGGCCACTTCTCTCAGACTAGGTCAGGAGAAGAGTAGACAATAGCAACATACACAGTCATCCTAACCCCTCATGCCCCTGGCGGTTGCTGCTCGTGCCACAGAGATAAAGGTAGCACAGCAACGTGCTTGACACACTTTCAGAAGGCGCTGAGTGAGACAGAGGATGAGATGCACAGCGCAACTATACCTTTCAAGGCCTCAGCTTGGAGGAGAATAAAAGGAAAGAAGTTATTTGGCAAAATATCTTTTAATGAATTCATGCAGAGCCTCAATCTTTAAAAATACTAGTTATCAGACTAAAAATACTAAAAATATTTATAAATAGTAAATATAAAGAAACATTAAAATGTTAAATATATTAAAATAATATTAAATAAATATGACAAATAGAATAAAATAAATATTAAAAATATTAGTATCAGACTTCCCCCTGACATCCCCAAGCGAACACACAGCAGGATGTTGGCCGGTAAAGGGGAGAGGGAGGGACAGGTGGAGTCCATCCAATCAGCCCCCACGGCCCCCAGTCTCACACGGCTGCTGGCACTCTAGCCTAGCATCAGACAACTCATTCTACCGCGGCGGTGGGGCCTCCCTGAAAGCCTGTCACCATGGCAGACAGAACCCAGAGGTAAGTCTGTTTCCTGGGCCTGGCTCTTGGTCTGTGGTCCCACTGGTGGTATCAAGCTAGGTTTCTGAATGCTTCCCTTGCCAGCACTAAGTGGAAGCAATCTTGCTGGAATAATAATGAGAGACCCAGGAGAAAAGGGAGACAGCTGTGGCCAGAAGACAGAGGAGTGCAGAGATGATTTACTGTACAAATGGCAAAGCCGAGGAGAGCAACAGGACAAGCCCTAAATCTCCCAACAGTGGCTGTCCCAGTGGTGCAGGGGAGGAGGGGATGGCTAACAGCTAGCTCCCCCAGAAAGGCAGTTTCCTTAACAAGCAGCAAATTCAGGACTATGCCTGAACTGGAGTCAGCACTTCTGACTTCTAAACTTGGACAGCATTAGAGTCCCCTGGCATGGCTGTGGAAACACGGATACTGGGCTCTCGAGTTCACAGCAGGGGGTCTGAGTGGGGCCTGTGCGCCTGCACTTTTAACACATTTCCAGGTGATGCTGCCATTGTTGGTCTGGAGACCACTGCACTAGACCCACCTTCTCCAGTGCCGCTGGTCAGGAGAGGCGGAGATGTGATCTCTCCCACAGCTCAGCTGTGTTGGCACAATCTCCATTTTTATTCAGCTTCCATGTTTTCACGTACCAAGACCACCAACTTCAGAGCTAGAGGCTTGTGAGTTAAATACTGCAGGGGAGCTCTGTCTACCAACCAGCTTTTCAGTTCTGCTTTTCATGATAGTGGGAAGCTGCCCAAGTCTAGCCGCAAGGTTCAAGTCCCCAATTACCACTTACTGTCGCTGACTATCTAACACAAAGCACGCCGCACTTTTGCCACGAACCTGATCATTGGAAGGAAGAGCCTGCAGGTATCACCATGCCACGCCTAATTCAGAAGAGGGCTCTGCTCTCAGGGGTGAGGGTTCTGCCCTAGGACATGTCCTCTCCTGGCCTCTAGAACCTTGGATCTTGGGGGTGAGGCTGGGGTGGCCCTGCCTCCTACCTGCCTCTGGGCTCCTTAAGGCTCCTCAGTCAGACTGACAGCTTCTAAAAATTTAAAAAAAAATTTTAATCGTATGCTTTAGATACACATGTAATGATAATAATCATAAGGGGAATTTGTATCTTAACATGACATATCTTGCTTTTTCCCCCCAATCCCCTTCCCTCTCTTCAACCCCCCCTTCTTCTCTTTATTTACCAGGTTACGGAAGTTCCTTCTATTCTTTTCCTTTCTTGTCTCTCCTTCCCCCCAACCCCCTTCTGTATCCTTCCACATCTGAACATTTTCTTCCAATTTCCCAATATCTATTATACATTTTGGTCCTTATTTACAATTTTGGTTTCTTCCACTGGAGAAACGATGTCTCAATTTACTTAAGAGCAAGGTCTCAAGGTACATCTTATTTAGCTAGAAATGTCTCAAGCTTATCCTTCTTTATGACAGAGTAGTACTCCACTGTATAAAAAAACCACATCTTCTTTATCTATTCATTGCTTGATAGGCATCTGGGCTGTTTCCAAGATTTGGCTATTACAAACTGTGCCACTATAAACATGGGTGTGCATACATCACTGTGGTGTGATGCTTCTAATTCTTCTGGGAAGATACCAAGAAGAGGAACAGCTGGGTTGGATGGAACCTCTAGTTTTAGGTTTTTGAGAAATCTTCACACTGATTTCCAGTAGTTGTACCTGTCTACACTCCCACCAAGAGTGGAGAAGACTTCCTTTTCCCCCACAGCCTTGCCAGCATTTGCTGTTGGTAGATTTCTTGATGATAATCATTCTTTCTGGAGCGATGGAAGGTCAGTATTGTTTTAACTTGCATCTCTTGAATGACCAGTGATGCTGAACATTTTACCACATGTTTATTTGCTATTTCTACTTCTGCCTCTGAGAAGTGTGTATTCATCTCAGATGCCCAATTTTGGATTAGATCTTTAAATTTGGGGGTGTGTGATTTATTTTTTGAGTTCTTTATATATTCTAGATATTAATCCTTTGTCTGAGGAAGAGCTGGAAAAAATGTTTCCCATACTGTACATTGTCTCTTTACTCTTCTGAGGGATTCTTTTTTTGTTTTACTGAATTTAGTTTTTTTATCTTAAAGATAATAAAAAATTAAAAAAAATTAAAAACGATACAGAATTTCAAAACAAGATGATAGGAAATTAACAATGGTCATTATATTACATATTGTTATCTTCAGAGTAGTTGTTCAGATTACCAGTGGTTTCTTTTGCTGTACAAAAGCTTTTTAGTAAGATGAGATCCCAGTTGATTCTTTGTGATAGTTGTGTGATTGGGGTTTAGTTAATAGCATCTTTGCCTGTTCCTATGTCTTCAAGAGTTTTACCTGTTCTATCTTCCAGTAGACTTAGTGTTTCTGTTTTAACATTTAGATCTTTGACCCATTTCAATTTTAATTTAGTGCATGGTGAAAGATTTGCTGCCCTGTCTTGGATCCAGGCAATGATGGACTTAAACCTCTACAAACTGTGAGCCAAAGTAAACCTTTTCTCCTTTAATGTATTTTATTTCAGCAATGAGGAAAGTAACCAAGACACAATGATTAAAAAAGGAAAAAAAAACTTAGGGTAATCAGGTAGCTTTAACAAGGTAGATATTTGAAACACTTATGGCTGGTTAATTATTGAATAAAACTCAGGGCCACTGCTCAAAGTAAATGGAAACTAACTAAACAGAGTCCATCCATTTCTAGAAACTGCTTCTGACAGGCCTGAGCCAGTGAGCACCAGGATGTGGAACAGTTATCCTGCTACAAGTCTGGTCATTTTACTTTGTACTCTGAGTGACAGAAAAATCCTATTAGATCACCCGGAGCACAACTTGCACCGTGAGGATGGCTGTGAGGACTTCTTAGAGTGGACCCTGAGGCTAACACCACCCTCTGTCTTCCCAGGCCGCTACTTCTTCTTCTTTTTTTTTTTTTTAAACGTATTTATTTTATTTTATTTTATTTATTATTATTTTTTAATTTAAAAAAAGTACAAAAACATATTGACAAACACACCAATTAGCATAAAAAATAGTACAATCACAACTAATCTATAGACAAGGTGATATGATCTCAACAGTGGTTATTGCTTTATCCAATGCTATCTTCGAAGTGTAAATATATAAACCCATATACAGACATGCAAATTTAGTCAGACAATTAATCCTCTCAACAACAGAAAAAACACAAAAACCAAAAATCCAAAGACAAAAAACAAAACAGGCAAACATCAACAACAGCAACAACAACAACAACAACAAAACACCAATAGTTGCTGCTTTACATATTGATATCTTCGAA
>PVLD010023646.1:0-27002 GCA_004027595.1 Dinomys branickii | reverse complement strand
TGGATTGACTTTTCTTGTGTCTTTGATGATATTATGAGATTCTTCCTTTCATGCTCATAAGCTGCCATGCTGTCTTCAAGTTCTGAAATTCTATCTTCGGTTTCATTTAAGCGGTTTTGCATGCTTTCAGTGTAAGTTTTCAAATCCTGGCATTCTCTTTGGACCTGTTTCATTCTTGGTAATTCATTCCTAAATTGCTTTTGTAACGTTTCCATTTGTTTCCTATTTTCTTCTAGTCTTCTGTCTATTTCTTCTCTATGTGTATGGAACATTTCTTCCATCATTGTTTTCAGCTCGTTTTTTGTCTGAGAGATCATTGCAGGTATGTGGCTTATTTCTGCTTTAAGCTCTTTTATGGCCTGTTGGAGTTGTTTCATTTTGGATGCAGTCGTTTCATAACTTGCAGGTATGTGGCTTCCTGGTTCCCCTGTATCCTCGCATTCAAAACTTGTTCTGGGTGGGGTTGAGTTTTGAGACTGCGTTTTGTTCCTCTGTTTTCCCATTTTTGGTATCAGATTCAAAATGTGGAGCTATAAATTCCCCAGGCAGTTCAGCAGGCAAAGGTCTGCTGCAGAGGCTGCTCCAATGATTCCTTCTTTTTGGGAGAATGTCCCTTAAGCTGTCTGCTGAGATTTCTGCTTCTACTCCCTACCCCAAGACCTGGCTGGGGCGCATAAACAGCTCGCCGCCCCAGGGACCTTGCAGGCACGGGGCCACTCAGGTGTTCCTCCCTGGGTGGAGCTCCTCCTCCCCTTACAAATCCTGTCGGGGCACCCAGCCAGTTCTTCTGACCTGGGGATCCTTCAGTCAGTAAAGCTGCTTGGATGTCCCTTGCTGGGCGGAGCTTCTTCCCGACTCAGAAAAAACCAGTCAGGGCACCCAATCAACTCACCCTGGGATCGTGCAGACAGGAATGCCCCTCAGATGTATCTCCCTGGGTCGAGCTTCTTCCCGATTCAGAAATCCTGTTGCGGTGTTCACTTGGCTCTCCCGATCCGAGATCCGTGCCGGCAGGAGATCCTGGCGCTCCCTGGTGCTTTTCCGCCTCCTCAGCTTTCTTGCAGGAGTTGCTGACCGCAGCTCCCGCAGCGCTGGTTCCGGGGCGGGGCTCTGAGTGGGATCCCGGACCTCTGTCCAGTTTGGCGCAGTCTGCCCGAGCAGTGCGTTCTCTGAGTTTACTCTGCTCCGCCGCCGCCAACAGATCCTGGCTACAGCCGCCTCTGAGCCGATCGGGTTCAGGAGCTGGGAGGGTCCGTCCCACCGCAATCGCTCTCAGTTGTACGTGGATTCAGCGGAGCTGTGGCCCAAGTGCAGCGCTGATCGCCTCGGGCGCCCAGCTCTCAGGATCTGCCCACTTCTCACCGTGGCTTACCCAGCCGACCCTTTAATGCTCAGGCCGCGGAGAGCAACACGATCAGTTGGAATTTCTTATCCGTGGACCGGGCACCCACATGCAAAGGATTGGTCTCTGGGAGAGTTTCCCTCTGCTGCTCACCTGGTCACCATCTTCCCGGAAGTCCCCCCTCTTTGACTTTTAGATGGAAGCCAAAACCAAAAACGAAACCAGGAAGTTATAACATTCTGCAGAGCTATTCAAATTGTTTTGGGGCTTTGAGTATACTGCAGGAATATCATTTTCTAACTCCACTGGGAATCTGACAAATAAAAAGTGCAAACTCAGTTTAAAATTTTTTTCATTACAAAATTAATAGAACTGTTGAAAAACCCCAAATGTGGTAAGCCAGGCTTGAAGACCTTTCTTCTCCTTCCATGGCTTTCTTTGGTTTCTCTGTTTTGCTGATAGTTTATGTGAGATGCTTTCTTTGTTCTAAGTTTTTGCACTGATTGAGGGGAGAGAGAGAGAGAGATCTGGCTCTGCCTTCTCTGTCATGGGCCAGTAGGAGTGACAAGCCCCTTTCCCTGTCTGCCTAGGACTCATGCTTCCCTGTACCCACCCAGACAGAACTGTACAGGAGGTCACATTACTTCCTGCCACCTGCCCAAGGGAGAAGCAACTCTGGCATGGCAGCATTCAGTTACATCCTGGGTAGGGGGCAGATCATACTCAAGTTGGGCAATTATAGGAGGGATGAGCAGGGTGTACGGAAGCAAACGAATTGCAAGTCCTGGAGCTGGTAACAGGGTGAGCATGGACACAGGGGCCCAATCACAGTAAAAGAGATGCTTGTGTGGAAATGGCTGCAGGACAGCACTGTGCAGAGTGAAGGAAGTGCGCGGCCTGCCTCGACCTTTCAGGGCAGAGGCTGGGGCAGATATCCCAGCATTATTCTCTTCCCTCACACTGCATCTGCAGGAGGGCGCTCCCCACTGCTCCAACATAGTGAAGGGCAAAATGCAAAAGGTTTCCTAGTCTGAGTCTAGGGCTCAGCTTCTCACCCCAGAGTAGGGTGGAGAAGGTTAGGGACCGGATGTGGAGGGGGAAGTAGAACATCTCCAGCTCTCCAGAGGGACCATTTCATTGACTCTCTGCCCCATTTGGGAAGGCACTTTCATGGGAGAAATGAAAACAGTGTCCTCATCAAACTACTTATCTGAACTGATATACGAGCTGGTGGGGTTTGAAAAACGTGAAAAAAACCAGTTTTATGGTTTTTTTTAGTGGCCTTGAGCTTGTTCACTATTAAAGTAAGCCGTGTTGGGCTGGGGATATAGCTCAGTGGAATAAGCGCTTGCCTTGCAAGCACAGGGTCCTGAGTTCAATCCCCAGTACTGAAAAAAAAAAAAAAAAGTAAGCCGTGTTGCTTGTTTACTATTATAGTATTCTAACTTGTTCATTTTTCTACCCTTTCGCACACTCTCCTAGCAAAAAGAGCATATAGCTCATCATTTCTGTTTTGTAGAAAACAATAAGAGAAATAATTAAGTACATAGTTACCTATTGTGAAAAATGTGCTTAACCATAAAATAAACCATCATTACTGCCAAAATGTGGTGGGGCAAGGCAATAACTTAAGAGTTCTAAAGATCTCTTTTGTTTAATTTCTGAATATTACAATGCCTGACATTTCACATCAGAAAGTTTGGATATTTAGATGAGCTTTTATTCTAACTGTCCATCCTATTTCATTATTATTAATTATATTTTCAAATTGGTTTCCAGGGTTTTAAAATTTTTTTAGTTTATTAGTACATGCTTGTAGTACATGATTTTTACATTCCTTGTGTGGAGTTGGTACACATATGTAAGACATCCCAATTCCTTTTTTTCATCCCTTACCACTTCCCTTCCTTGGGTAGATTCATCTCCATAAGGAAAACGTCATGTACAACATGGCTACTACTTCTACAGTCTTCTTGGTTTTGGTTCCTGTGGGTCTGTATTCTCCAGCTCTGCATTTACCCATCATGATGCTGATAGTAGCTTTGTACTTCATCATGGTCCCCGGCACAGTTTTCTACCTTCAGGGGGGCCTGGGAATCAGTCCTCTGGTGCTGCCCAGGTTCCATGCCCTGAGAGCCTGTCAAAGATCTGGTTCTGATCTTGTGCCCCTTCCAAATACAGGGTCTTGCTTGGTTTTGTTTGACCTAAAGCCTTTTGTGCCTTGATGTTAGCAAATGGATCTTGGTTTTTGAGACAACGTTGGGTTTTTGCTTGCTCTACTGCCTCAATTTCTGTTCTGGTTTTATGCCTTGTACCCTTGAGACTAATGCTTTGTCTTAATCCTTGACTCAGGTCTTCCTAGGGACTGGAGTCTGCCAATTAGCACCAGTCCTATTTGCCTGATTTCCACTATTTAATGCCAGATTTCCCAAGAATAATCTGCTTGCCTTCTGGGAACCCCTCCCACGACCTGCAGTTCAAACTTCCATTGATCTGCTTAGCTCTGTTTCCACTGGTGTCCAGGAATTGGCTATGCCCAGGACAGCTGGTCATTCGTGATGTGTGTGTTGCTGTGAATTGATAATAAAGATCCTAGTGTATTCCCAAAGTCTGGTCATAAATCAGATTGCCACACTGTCCATGAGCTGTATTGAATCCAGGAGCTTCTTTTCTTGTTTACCAAGCTATCTCAAGTACCCGTGAGAGTTAACTCTTATTTAAAATAACTTAAATAAGCGTGTAAATCTGATAATATGAACAACTAATTTGAAGACAACAATTTTCAATATAACAATCATTGGTGAATTCCTACCATCTTGTCTGGTGAAGCTCTGTATTGTTTCTAGTGTTTTAAAATTATTGTTTATTCTCTTTAATGGTTTGATTAATCTTGCATTCTTACACCTGGTAATCTGAGCAACTTTGTTGACAATAACAATATGTAGTATAGCAACCACTTTAACTCCTATCATTCTGTTCTGAAACCCTTCTCATTTTTATTGTTTTTGTCCATGATGTTACTTTGTTATTTTTTATTCTCTTTAAAATAAAAAAATAAAATAACAAATAAAAAACAAGTAAGTGAAGAAGTGAATTAAATGAGCAATTTTTAACATGAGGATTTTTAATCATAGATAGCTATGCATTTTTTTCAGAGCTTTCTTAGATTCTCAGTGGTACCCAAGGCCCTCAAAAGATTAATAAGAATCTATGGTTTGCTGTTTTGAAAACACTTATGCTTTGGGGATACTTTTGTATTTCACAAAAATATGTTGAAAAGTAGCCACACCAGATGACACTAAGTGATCTTTACTTGTGAATGCAGGGCTGTTTTATTTGGGGATCAGTGATGAGTTAACATGATGGCTGGCCTTTAGCTTCCTGAAAGGAGTAAGATTGAGACAGGCTTGTTCCCTGAGGGCTTAGACCCTTGAGAATCAGAGGCAAAACCCATTTCCTAGAAGCCCCATTTGTGTTACCATAACTATAGCTTGTGTTTCTTTTCCTTGTCAGAAAACCTAATTCGCTGATAGCAAAGTCCTTACCTTATTTAATTGCTGGGAAACAGAGCTTGTTGTTCTTTCTATTTTGAGCCTATTTGGTATAGTCTCTGTGACAGATTTTATCTTTCGGAGCTCATGAAAATATGCTGTTGTTTTGGAGTGCATGCATATTAGTTTATGCTCTGTGGGACTGAGAACACAGTATCTGCCATTAGGTGACATTCAGTCAAACACTCAGTGAATTAATGGTTATCCTTAGTTTTGGGAAGTACTGTAGTGAAGTGGCTATCAAGAGCAATTTATTTTTGATCAATGCATTCTTGAGCTTGAGTTCTGAGTCCTCTATCTCACTTTGTGATGCTAGATATAGGAATATTAGAAGTTGTTTCTTAGGCTAAGCATAGGGGCATGTGTCTGTAGTCCTAGCTACTCAAGAAGATGAGGCAGAAGGGTCTCCTGAGTCAAAGACTATAAGACCAGCCTGGGAAACATAGCAGGACTCCATCTCAAAAAAAGTTCTTTCCTCATTGATTTTGTGATAATTAAATCAGAAAATATGTGTAAAAATCACTTAGCACAAAGCAGGCACCTGATAAAAGGTAGCTATTAATGTTATTATGCTATCACAATCAACTTGTAAGCGACTAGAAGAAGTGTGTGTGGGGGGGATTCCATTTAGGTCTCAGATAAGATGTTTGGGGACATATTTTGAATTACTGGGTGTCTATCAGGTTCCTGTAGACACCCAGTAATTGGTCATACATCAGGAGCCCCTGGTGGGTATTTAAAAATTACTGATACCTTCGCCCCAACTCACATCTCTGGGGCTGAATCCTGAGTATGCATTTTTTTAAAAGCCTAGGAGGTAACTGTGTGCTAGTTCAGTCCATGGTGACTACATCAAGGTTATGTAAAATGCGAATAAAGGATGTGGGGAGGGTGACAAGGAGTGAGGTTTTCCAATATGCGCCCCACTGTGGTGCCAGGTGGGAACAGAGAGGTGTGGGGAGTGATGCTCCCAGGGGGTGAGTGCAGGCCTGGGATTCAGTCCGTTCACCTACTGGTTCTGTGGGCGTTAGGCTGCAAGTCCATGTCTGTCTTTTTTATCTGGACGGCTGACTGTAAATGGACTACTTAACTTCTCTAAGCCCCCGTATCCTTATCTGAGAATTGACTTGGATATCTTTCCGTGTCTGCATGGTAGCAGGTGTTTGACAAGTGGTTACTGGCTTCTTTGTGCTTGTTCATACAGCATCCTCAAAAGTGAGTCCTATTTCCCTGCTTCTTTTATTTCCCACTCAAGTTCTCTATTTAAGTCAAATAGATTTATTTATAACTGCTGAATTTGTATTTCTTTCTCTTTCACTTAGCAAATATTGTGTATATCTATCATCTCTGTCAAGTTTTCCCTGATGCATCATTCTGTCACTTCTCAACAAAAGTGATTCGCATGGCTGCATTTATTTTGGCACCTGCCCATGTGCTACTTGTGTCTTTATTGTGAGACTGAGCTGTCAGGTATTTTATTGTTGAACTTTCATAGCTTTCATATATACAGTTCCTCCACTGGGCTGCCTTTAAACAAACATTGGGCCTTGAAGGAAGGGACAGTATTAAATTATATTTCAAATAGCGAGAGCTCTATAAAGATGTGTTGATTTGTAAAATATAATTGGTCTGATTCTATTTTCTTTTGATTCTTTCCTGTTTTATGAGTTTTTGATGGAACTGTTTTGTTACTGGAACTCCTGCACCTCTGTATTGCTGGCCTTTGACTAGAAAACTGTTTGAGCACATGGAATGTCTGGGGAACCAGCCACATTTTGGGAATCTGGGGTTTTAAGAAGCAGGGAGCCTCCTTCTGCCTCTTCGGCCTGCTTTGCTCTTGAAATTCAATCTCTTTCCTTTTCTTCTGCCTGCCTGGTGAATTCCCCTTACTCTTTATTTCTGCCCCTCCTTCCAGCAATCTACACAGGGAGAGTGGGTTCTCCCTCCACCAGACCCACAGAGGCCGTCTTATGAAACGTTACTCTCTTTCCCTTTGTTTACTTATTTATTTCTCCTACTGACCTGTGTATTGCCGAGGACAAACACTTAATGCCACTGGCATTAAGCATAGTTCTCTACCCACAGAAAAGCTGATTACTGAATACACAGACTCAGATTAAAGTTGTAGAACTAAGAGACGGCAAAGGTGGTGACCATAAAATAGAGAAACATCCATTAAATCCTTCCTGAGTGATAGAAACAATAAGCTGCGTGGATTTGGAAAAAATGTTTGGGGGAGAATTAGAGAAAAAAGCTTAGAAAAAGTAGAAGATTGATGGAAGGGTCAGATCTGGCCAGGAGTAGAAGACTGGGAGCTCATTTCAAGCAGAGAAAACAAGTCAAATTAAGAGGCAGAGTGTACTAGTAAGGGTTTTCTGCTGTATGCAACAGAATTAATGCTAGCTAGTTTAAGTAAACAAGGAATTTATTAAAAGACATAGAGAGCTCACAAATGCTCTGGATTAGAGAACAAGACTTAGGGCTACATAGCATTCCCACAGCTAAAATTAAGAAGTGTGACTCTTTCAGTTTTCACCTGGGAAGATGGGAGAGGTAATAAATGTAGTTGCCCAAATGTAGAATGATGTTGAACTACGGCAGTCAGCCATAAGTAACTGTTGTGCCTGGATACGTTGGGACACGGTAGTGGCATCAGGTAGTCTAAAGCAGAGGACCCAGGAAGGAGGCCGGAAGGTAAGACTGGAAAGGTCAATAATCACCAGGCGCTGGAGGACCTTGAATGGCACGTCAAAGCGTGTGAAGTGTTCTCTGTGTGCAAGAGGAGCCATGGGAGATATTTGCGTGGCTGCATGTGGAGGTGGGGGAGTGAAAATATTCTAGAAAATGTCATACACTGGCATTTCTTGAAGGCTTGGTAATTTATTCACAGGGCAGAATGCCCATGAGGAAGGAGGATCTGAGGTCTGGCATGCGAACCCATTCCAGGAAAGACTGGTTTTGGAGAGGTGGGGGTCGCTTTGGGGAGAGTAAAGATCCAAGAAGTGATCCTGTGAGAAGTGAAGCTATCTGACTGGTCACCAGCCACCCCACTGAATTAGCTCATTGTCTTGGTTACTTTTCTTTTGCTGCTGAGACAAAATACCCAACACCCAAAATGAAGGAAGGAAAGGTTTATTTAGCTTACAGTTTGTGGAGGTTTCAGTCCATCCTTGGCTGGTTCTGAGGCAGAGTGGCACATGGCAGAGGGCAGAGGGCAAGCATTCATGGCAGCAGAGCACAGCAAAAACAACCAGCAAAAGGGAGGAATTGCTGCAAGCAGCCTCTTTCCTTCCCTTACATTGTAAACAGCCTACCCCCACCCAGGGGGCATGCGGCTCTCACACAATCTCCATGCCCTCCTCTTCCACAGGCTCAGGATCTGTACAAAGTAAGCGCCCTGGCTTCCTGCTGACTCACTCAGCCAAACCTCTAGACTCCCCAGTTTGACACAACGTGTCAACCATAACACAGGTGTTCTCACTTCTCAGCCCTACGTCCAGGTCTGTCCCCTCCTTCTGAAGCTGTGACACCAGCAAAGCAAGCCCCTTTGTAATGAGGGACTCTATTCTTGGTTAAGGGCATGTGAGCGTGCATGAGCACAGGTTGGAGCACTAGTAGAAATATCTTGTTAGAACCGAACGAGCTCTCAGGAAGCAGAGGGGTCACTCAGTAGTCGGAGGACACAGAACAGGCTGCCTGTCCTCCACCATAACTCTGTTCCTGCTGCTGCAGAGCAATTTTCCAAAGTCATGAATTCCATCAAGCCCAGAATTCTTAGATGACCTATTCCCTGCAGCAGTGTCTGTCTCCCAAAGTGTGAGGCAATATTCCTGGTTAAAGGCAAGGTGACTTAGGTGGTACATAAATACCTAGAATGTTAACTAAATCAATATGGAAAAGTAATTGAATTCACAGGGAAATTGTTAAACAAATAAGAATGACGTGTATTGTATATCAGTTAAATAGCCGAAGTCTGTGAAACACTGGTTCCTGGAAAAAAGTCCAAGCTCCTCATTGGGGATCTGAGTCCTTTTCACCAGAGCCTTTTGGTGCCTCCTCTTTGGCCACCTGGACTGCAGCCCTGTCAGATTACCAGTGGTCCCCTCAGGACAGGTTCTCACACACCTCTGGATGCAGAACGTCCTTTCTGGAAATATCATCCACAGAGGATTGTTTGGAAAATTCCTGCTCCTTCTTTAACTCCCTGCCCAAACAACAGATATAGAAAGAAAGGAACATTCTGACTCCTAGGGAAGAAAGAGTGGTAATCACTGGGAGAATTGCTGTTGCTTGACGTCAGGATCAGAAGGTGTTAACAGTGGACCAACGGTGAGTTTCACAGAGCAGAGCCTACAGCTCTGGTGTCAGGAGCAGCAGGAACTGGGCAGGGGTCATTTCTCTGCAGCCAACTCGTGAGTCTTTCATTGGTAATTCCAGCACAGAAGTACCACGGAGTCTTTCCCTGTCTCTTTCTCTTTCTTGTAGCTTGTGCTTTAAATATCACGCAGCTCACAGTCAATGAGGTGGAGCAAAAGAAGGGAGCAGGTGGGAAATGCAAATCAGTCATTGGCTGCTTTTTAGGAGACTGAAAAAGATTTGGGAGGTTGGCAGAGTTAAAAATTGTTGGTTTGTGTAAACTTTTCCATTGTAATTGAGTTCTAATTATAGTTGCTATCCGTTGTTTTATCTTGCTTCAGACTGTTCACAAGGAGCAGTAGGTAAAGTGGCTTCGCTGTGGCCAGGTCAGCTGCAGGGACCCACTGGAGATGTTGCTGCAAGACCTACATCATGCGACAGCACGGCCTTGCAAACAATTTGTGCTTCAGTGAGGAGGAACAGTGCGCGTGCCTAAAGCTTCTGCGGGAGAAGAGGGGAGCTGGTTTCCTTGAGCCTGAGGTATTCACAGAAAATCACATTGGTTCTGTTTTCAAGTTTCGGCAGCAAAGAGCAACTTTTGTGTTGGCCTTGTAGCGCTTCAGCCATTCTATATCGGTTCTTCGAGAGGCAGCTTGCATTACCAGTATCCTGGAAAAGCAGGATTTGACCTAGTTTTGGTTGGAGTAAACATGATATCACTCTTCTACTGTACTGGGACTTCCCATTAGTAGACAATGGTTTAATTATATCACTGTCCTTCTAGTCCTCATCCCAGGGCCTTTCTTTCCTTCAGGGGTAGCAGAGATTATGAACTGGTTCTCTGAGACTTTAAAAAATTTTTTGCCAATTCAACTTTTTTCATTTTGAAGTGAAAAAACAAAAACAATGAAACAAAATTTCAAAACAAGGTAGTAGGAGAGTAACAATGGTTAATCGTTGCACATAGTTATCTTCAATGTAGTTGGTCAGATTACAAGACATAGGCATCAAAAATTGATCAAACAATATAAGCATAAACCTTTCTTTTCAATGAGCTAGTAGAGATTAGTAATATAACTTGCTTAATTATCACATGTATGTATATATATATATATATATATATATATATATGTTTAATTTTCCCTTTTCCTTTCCTTCTTTTATCCTTTCCCCATCCCAGTTTCTTTTTCATTTTGAAAAGTTTCTGCCCATTTTCCAAAATCTGTTGTACATTTTGGATATTATTTACTCTTTCAGCTTCTTATACTAGTGAGACAATATGATATTCACACATGCAAGTCTGATTTATTTCACTTATGAGTATGGGCTCAAGTTGCATCCATTTACCTATAATAGTCTCAGGTTTATCCTTCTTTATGACTGAATAGTACTACATTATAAAAAAATTCCTACTCCTTTTTTTATTCATTCCTTGGTCGATGGGCATTTGGGTTGTTTCTAAGATTTAGCTACGACAAATTGTGCTGCTATAAACATGGGTGTATAGAGCCCTTCCCAGTCCTCCTCCAAACCCAGAAAGTTTTTATTTGTAATCCCATGGGAGTTATTGGAATTCTAGCGAGTTCATTCTGATCTACCACTTCTAGTGCAACCCATGGTGAGAATAAAGACACTTAGGCATATTTGTATTTATGGGGAGTCAAGGGTTAGGTCTTAAGTCCAGCTATGATAATGGTGAACTGAAAGAAAGGCCTTGCTGCAGGCTGAACACGGGGTTCTCTAATTCGTGAAGAAAGGAGTGGTTCAGGTGTTAGTGACTGTGAGAGTGCTGGGAAGTGCATGAGTGCCAAGAGCCGGGCTAGGTACAGGAATCCGCTCTGCAATATGCAGAGAGGGATATGCAGAAAGAGCACTCTGCATAGCACAACTGAGGTAGTATCTAACGTTTGGGGTCAGTGCCTCAGTTCTGATGTGTAATCTTTTATACCCTGGGAAGTCAGCCTCTTGTCTCAAGGCTCCATCCCAGCTGACAGAGTGGAGCAGGGCTCTCCATCCACCCTGGCTTACACATGTTTATTTGGGAGCTGGGGAGCAGGCAGGGTAACACTTCCCTGTTCTCTTTGCTTCAAAGACTGCACACAGTTGGACTGATTTGCATTGCTTAAAGCCAAATGAAGGGATAAGGAAAAGCTCTGTACGCATCAGTACTAGGAAATAGAGCTAGGTTCAGGCAAAATAGAAACTGTGGTATGATGTTTTTAATTCTGGGAAAATACCCAGAAAGGAAATAGATGGGTCAAATGGAATCTCTAATCCTAGTTCTCTGAGGAATCTCCACACTGATTTCCACAGTAGTTGCACCAGTCTGAGCTCCCACCAACAGTGGAGAAGGGTTCCATTTTCCTCGCAGCTCCTCCAGCATTTGTTATTGGTTGATTTCTTGGTGACAGCCATTCTTTCTAGAGTGAGATGGAATCTCAGTGTTTTGATTTGCATCTATTGAATGACCAATGATGTTGAACAGTTTTTCATATATTTACACGCTATTTGTATTTCTTCATCTGAGAAGTGTGTATTCACCTCAGATGCCCATTTTTAGATTGGGTCTTTGAATTTGGGGAGTCTGAGTTTTTTCAATTTTTATATGTTCTAGATATAAGTCCTTTGTCTGAAGGGTAATTGGCTAAATTTTTTTCCACTCTGTGGGTTGTCTTTTCACTGTATTGGTGATTTCTTTTGATGTGCAAAAGCTTTTTAATAAGATGAGATCCCAGTTGTTGATTCCTTGAAGTATTTCCTGGGCAGTTTGGGTTTTGTTCATGAAGTCTCTGCCTACCCCTATGTTTTCAAGATTTCTACCAACATTCTCTTCCGGTAGATTTAGTGGCTCTGTTTTAATATTTAGATCTTTGATCCATTCTGACTTTAGTTTAGTGCACAATGATAGACATGGGCCTAGTTTTAGTTTTTGGCATGTGCAGAGCCAGGTTTTCTAGCACCATTTATTAAGAAGGCTACCTTTTTTCCAGTGAATATGTTTGGGTCTGTTGTCAAAGATAAGTTGGCTGAGTGTGTGTGTAGTTGTGTCTGCATCTTCTAATTTGTTCCCTTGATCCTCAGGTCTGCTTTTTGGCCAGTACCGTGATGATTTTATCACAGTAGCTTTGTAGTATAATTTCAAGTCAAGGATTGTGATGCCTCCTACCTTGCCACTGTGGCCCAGAATTTCTTTTACTATTCTAGGTCTCTTCTCATTCCCGATGAATTTTAGGAATGTTTTTTCTAGTTCTGTGAGGTATGCTAATGGTATTTTGATCAGGATTGCATTAAATCTGTTTAACAATTTTGTGAGTATGGCCATTTTCACTATGTTGTTTCTTCCTATCCATGAGCAAGGAATATCTTTCTATTTTCTGATACCCTCTTCAATCTCCTTTTTCAGAGTATCATAATTTTCAATGTATAGCGTTTTTACTTCTTTTGTTAGATTAACTCCTATGTATTTCATTTTTTTTGAATGCTATTGTGAAGGGTGTGGTTTTCCTAATTTCTCTCTCAGTCCCTTTGTTGTTTATGCACAGGAATGCTATTGATTTTTGAGTGTTGACTTTGTATCCAGCTATGCTACTGAATTTGGTTATTAAATCTACAATTCTTTGGTAGAAGTTTTGGAGTCTTCTATGTAGAGTGTCATGTCATCTGCGAGTAATGATAATTTAATTTCTTCCTTTCCTATCCTTATTCCTTTTATTTCTCTGTGTTGCCTAACTGCTCTGGCTAATGTTTCCAGAACTATATTAAATAAAAGTGTTAATAGTGGACATCACTGTCTTGTTCCTGATTTTAGGGTAAAAGCTTTCAGTTTTTGTCCATTTAGTATGGTGTTGGCTGTTGGTTTGTCATAGATGGCTTTTATCAGGTTGAGGTAAAAACCATCTATTCCGATTTTTTGTAGGGCTTTTATTAAGAATAAGTGTTGGACATTATCAAAAGCTTTTTCTGCATCTATTGAGATGATCATGTGATTTTTTTTCTTTGGCTCTCTGCTGATATGGTGTATTACATTTATTAATTTACACATGTTGAACCATACCTACATTCCTGGGATGAATCCCACTTGGTCATGGTATATAATCTTTTTGATGATTTGCTGCATTCGGTTTGTTAGTATTTTATTGAGGATTTTTGCATCTATTAAGGAAACTGGCATGTAGTTCTCTTTTTTTGGTTGGGTCTTTCTCTGGTTTTGGTACCAGGGTAATACTTGCTTCCAGGAATGAGTTTGGGAGTATTGCTCCCTTTTCAATTTCATTAAAGAGTTTGAGGAGCGTTGGCATTAATTTTGCTCTAAATTTCTTGTAGAATTCAGCAGTGAATCCATCAGGACCTGCGTTTTCTTTGTTGGTAAGGTTTTAATTATATTTTCAATCTCATTAACTAATATTGGGTTATTCAGAATTTTTATATCTTCTTGAGTCAGCTTTGGTCATTCATACACATCTAGGAATCTGTCCATTTCTTCTGTGTTTTCCATCTTATGAGAGTAGAGATTTTCAAAGTAGGTATTGATGATCTTCTGAATTTCCATAGGATCTGCAGTGATTTCACCCTTTTCATTCCTCAATGCATGAATTTGAGTCTTTCTTTTCTAATAAGGTTGGCTAGGGGCTTATCGATTTCATTTGTTCTTTCAAAGAACCAACTCTTTGATTCATTAATCCTTTGTATTGTTTTCTTAGCCTCCATTGTGTTAATTGCTGCTCTGATCTTTATAATTCCTCCCTTCTTTAGGCTTTGAGCTTGATTTGTTATTCTTTTCTAGAAGCTTGAGGTGTAGCATTAGGTTGTTTATTTGTGCTCTTTCTCTTTTCCTGATGTGAGAATTCACAACTGTGTATCTCCCCCTTGGGACTGCTTTCATGTCACCCCATGCATCCAGTATGTTATATATGCTTTCTCATTTAGTTATAGATATTGTTTAATTTCTTCTTTAATTTCATCTGTGACCCACTGGTTTTTCAGGAGGGTGTTATTTAATTTCCACATATTTGTGGAGCTTTTGAAGTTCCTTTTGCCATTAACTTCTAATTTCATTGCATTATGGTAAGATAATATGCATGGGATAATTTCCATTCCTTTGCATTTACTTAAGCATGTTCTGTGGGTTAGTATACGGTCTATTTTAGAGAATGTCCCATGTGCAGCTGAGAAGAACATGTATTCTGATGATGTTGGGCAGAGCACTTTGAAAACTATTAAGTGCATTTGTTCACAAGTTTGGTTCAGTTCTGATATTTCTTTGCTGACTTTTTTGTCCAGTTGCTCTATTTCTTTGTGACAACGGGGTATTAAGGTCTCCCATTACAATTGTGTTATTGTTTATTTGAAGCCTGAGGTACAACATTAAGTTGTTTATTTGTACTTGTTCTGTTTTCCTAATGTGAGAATTCAGTACTATAAATTTCTCTCTTAGGACTGTTTTCATGCATGCCATAAGTTCTGGTATGTTGTATCTGCAGTCTCATTTAGTTGTAGATATTGCTTAATTTTGTGTTTAATTTTATCTGTGACCCACTGGTTATTTAGGATGATGTCATTTAATTTCCATGTGTTTATGGAGTTTTTGTTGTTTCTTTTGCCATTAATTTCTAGTTCATTGTATTATGGTCAGATAATATGTATGGTATAATTTCAATTTCTTTGCATTTGCTTAAGCATGCTCTGTGGGCTAGTATATGGTCTATTTTAGAGAATATCCCATGTGCAGTTCATAGCTTTTAATTTCTGTTCTTGTGCTGAATTTCTAGAATCTTGAATCTTGATTATTATTATATGACTTGGTATAGTTTTATTTTGGTCATGTCTGTTTGGGGTTCTATATATTTCATTTATTTGTATGTCAAATTCTTTATCAACACTTGAGGGGTTTTCTGCCATTATTTCTGTGAAGAATTTTTTTTTAATGTCATTTGTGCTCTCTCCAGCTTTCTCCTTGACCCTAGCTTATGTTAGTCTTCTTTGCTTTAGCTTGTAGCTGTTGAATTGAGTTTTCGTGGTTTCTTGCTATTTTTAAGATACTTTTCATGATCACTAGCTGCAATTCTGTGTTGAAGATCTAATAGTCTATCCTTTCCTTCATTCCATCTGCTGCATATACTTTCAATGGAGGTTTTAATCTCTTGGATTCCTGTTTGGATCTGTGTCATGCATTCCATTTCTTTCTTATGTTGGGCATTTTTTGTTTCCATCATTTTTCTAAGCTCAACTATTCTTTTATCTGTGCCTTCTCTAATATCTTTGATTTTAAGTATTTCTTTTTGTACCTGAGAGATTATTTTCTCTATAGCCCTTTGCACTTATTTTTTCACTTCGGTTGCTACCATTTCAGAAAGTTCCAGTGTTTGGCTTACAATTTAGTCAATCTCATTGTGTTCTGAGCTTGTCCTGGGTGGGCTGGGAGTCTAGGGTTGTATTTTCCTTCTGTGTCTTGTCATTTTCTATTTTCTATTTTTAATTTTATTTTGTTTTCTATGTTAATGCTTGCTGATTTCTTATAATAGATAGCTTTATCAGTAGTATTGAAGCTTAGGAGATGTCTGTTCTTCAGGGATGTCCTCTAGATGTAGGTGGTTCTTTATAGCTATCTCAGGACCCTACCTTCCCAATTTGTAAAGGATGCAAAGTTACTATTTGGCTTAGCACCCGATCCTTTGGTACTGGGCTGTGGTGATGATTATGACCCTATATATTCACAGTGTCATCATACATGGAAGAAAACCTGATTATAACATGTATGACATCCTGGTTAAAGTAGGACAGTTAGTAATAAAAATAGTCTCAAGTAGAGTTTAACTACTGATGAACTATGGTAGCCATTAATGTCTGCTACTTCTGACCATGGGAGCAAACTCTAAAGTTATATAACAAAATTAGACATATACCATGTACTTGTATGTACTTGCCTTTATTTGAGTGATTTTACCCTTTTGCATGGGGCAGGAGATTAGGATGGGTAGGGGACAGGATAAAGGGATGAATGAGATCAAGTATAGTAGAGTCAAGGCTAGAGGTTAAAGGACGATCACCTGAATTTTGGGAAACTGGAGAACACAGAGGGAAAGAATGAAATAGAATGTGAAGGAGTAATCAGAAAGGGCAGAGACAGTGTTTTCTCACTTGAAAGTTTAAATTTAAGTAGTTAACAAAGAGGATCAATAGAAGAAGAAAACAAAAAAGAAATGTAAGAAACCTAAACACTGAAAAAAAGAAGTAAGAAAGAGGAAAATGAAAAAGAAAAGAAAGAAAAAAAGGAGACCAGAGAGAGGAGAGAAAAGAAAATTAAAAAAAAAAAAAAGAAAAAACCCCTAGAGACTAAAATAACCATGAAATATAAAACAAAACAAGATGACATCCAACCAGACAGGAAAGGGACAGCCAATCAGACAAACAAGGGAGGATAAAAGTAGTAAACTACCTCTGGTGCTCGCAGGTCTGTGACAGTGTTTATGTCAGATCCCAGAAATGTGCTGTGTTGCCATGGGAATTGTGCTGGGTATGGAGCCCACCTTGGCCTCTGGATGTGGGGGCTGGGACTGGTCTTATGTTGGTGGAGTTCTCCAGAGCCCAACTGCTGGCTCCTCACTGCTGCTTCAGACACTTCCACATTGATGGTCTTGCTGATTGCTCTGCCCTCAAAGGTGTGTGTGCACCCATGTACCTGGCCTGGCTGTCGTGTGTCTGTGTTCCAGTGCGTCTGCCCGCCAAAGGCATGTATGTGTTCATGTGCCTGGGCTCTGCTGTCTGAGATGTTTGAAATCACTATTGTTTTACTTTGTAGGCAAGAACTGGGTATTTTCTTTGTATTTAGAACTAAGGAATGCGCAAGTTCTACTGTGGATCTCCCGGTGACTATAGGGCTTTACACTATTTGCACTCTATAATTCACTACATTTTTGCTCACTGTTAGCACTTGTATGAAGCAGAGAGAATGAATCTGTAGGTGAAAGAGAAAAAATGAACACCCCAATGTGCTACAGCTATTCAATGGAGTGCAAAATCCTGGCAGTGTTTTGATTTATTTGAATCACATTTTTCTTCTCAGGACCCGCTTGCCCTCACTTTGTACCAACTTGGTCCTCTTGGTACTGACATTTTGTGCTCTGAAGTTCAAAGACATCCAGGGTGATGACCTTGGTGAAGATAGTTGTTGAAACCCCAGGTTGATCTTGGGATGTGCTTCTGATGTTCTAATTTTAATGCTGTCATTTCTTTTATATGTCTCTTAATTCAACACATGATTTTGTAAATAGATTCAAATTTTATTTTAACATATGAAAAGAGAGGGAACAAAAAGGTCCTCTGGCAAAATCTAACAGTTTTTCAAATTGAGTCCGTTGCTTGGTTGTTCCCTTACATAATGTACGTTTTTATTATTTGGGGTGAAGTTAGTGTTCATAAAGGTGCTCTGTGAACAAATTAAAAGGTAAGGGATGCACCAGCATTGGGCACGAAATCGCTGTGGTGTATTTAAGTACACTTAACACCTACCCTAAGGAGCAAATTTAATATTTATCCAAATTGGAAAGCTAAGGAGAGGTTAGCTGTGGGCAAGGAAGGCATCTGTATTTAAATATTCATTTAGCAAGGGGTATCGCTCGAGTGTATCCCTCTGATGGTGTGGGTGGATTTACGCCTGTCAGTTGAGGAAAGCATTTCTCATACTGGAATATTTTAGAATCACGTAGAGGAGATTTTTCATAATAAAGATCTGCCAGACCTTGAACTTCAGAGATTCTGAGTCAGTCATTCTGGGACAGAGCCCAGCCTCTAGTGTTTCAACTCCTCTGCATGCCCTGCAGAGCCTTTATGGCATGCTGATGCCTGGGCTCCATCCCAGAACATTGCTCAGTTGCTCTGGTGGGCCAGGCTGGGAATTCTGTACTAATGCTCACAAAAGAATGAAAACACCAGGCTGACCAAGCAGGGATGCTTTTGACACATCATTTGATATTCCAGGACATGCAGAGCCAGGGGTAGGATTGAGGTAAGCTCATTAGGATGCATGAAAGAACTGGAGGATTCTTTGTCTGGGCTGTGATCACTCTGAGGTTTGATGGTGATGCTGATGGCAACAGCAAGCAGTAAACTTTGTGCTGCTTGTACAAAGTCATGCTCTTGTTAGCACTGCGCAGAGGATTATTTTTCTTGTTCTTTATGCATATGTGACTTTTGTCTGCCTCATTAATATTGTTCAATGAACACCTGGTCTCATGTTCTTATAATATTTATCATTAACTAAATGAACAATTCTCTAACAATTATGAGGGCCTGATAATAATGAGAGTATCCTGGATCTTTGTTGCCTATGCTCACTGAAAACAATCCCTGAAATATTTCATCATGCCTTTCTGAAGGGCAAAATTGCTAGCAAGTATGAAATTCTCTATGAGTAAGTACATTGTGTAGATTGATTTCACTTGTAGTATGCAATTTTCATTGGCCATAGTAGTGTGTTTATTGCTGTCAGAGACATACAGAGAATTTGGATTCCCTTCCCCCCTCCTACTTGTAGAAATAGAATCAGGAAAAAAATGAGTTGGTAGAAGCATTGTCCTAGGACAATTAGGACTTACATTCTAGCACTTTCTTTTTTATATTTATCAGTTCTGTGACCTTGGACAAATAATGCAATTTCTCTCACAACATGCCTGAAAGCAAGGAACTTTGCCATTTAAGTTCTTATAGCTCATTCTACTCCTGGGCCCTGTACTGTTTGCAGAGAGAAGTGTGGCCAAGGCAAGATCTGGCCTTGTGGGATGGGCTGAGAGGGAGGGAGCTGCAGGCCACAGGACACTGTGTATCCCCACAAGCATGTAGATACGTGGAGTTCTAGCAAGTATTCTACAACCTCAGTGGGGCTCCTGAGTCATTTGTGGGGATTACAGACAATTTTCCAGAGTTGTTTATTGCTTCCAAGAGTTGCAGGACTAAAAACATGTTAAGATGCAGATATACTTTCACCATTAGAACGCATTTTAATGAAACATTCATGATGATTTCTTTTCATTTATCTGGAAAAATAAATTCAATCACAGTAGGATTCTTTTGCTCAATTGCTTATTAGAATACATTCGTCTGCCTCAGTAATATAAAGATGTAGTTAATGTTTCTTCTGTTTTGCAAAGATGTTATTGGACCCACAAATATACTCTGGTCTCTAGAGGACAAAAGAGCACCAAGGTTTTCACTCTTTAAATTACGGTAATAAAGGGAAATGATTACAAGGTAATATTCCCTCTTGATCCATGAGACAGTAACATGGATGGGGCGGTACTGTGGTGCTTTGTGGAGCACAGGCTGTTGTACTGCAGACCCAGTGTTTTTCCTGGCTGTTTGTGACGGGCAGCCATTATTTGCCTCTCCGGACCCCTCACAACCTCCCTCTAAACCTCAGCATCCTGGGAAGCTTCAGCCCAGGGCTCTACCCACCAGTGTTAGTCAGCTTGGCTTGCTTGAACCAAACCCGCATGGCTGGCCATTTATTTTTCAGTTTTGGGGGCTGGAAAGTCCAAGATGGAGGTGCCAGCAGATCTGGTGTCTGGTGGTGCACAGACAGCTGTCTTCTGGCTGGATCTTCATGTGGCAAGGAGAAGGAATGAGGACTCTGGTGTCTTCTGCTTTCTATGCAAGCATGTAGCTGTTATGGGGGTGACCATCCTCAGGACCTCTCTTAAGCCCCACATCTAGATGTCATAGCCGGGCTGAGGATTCCAGTGTATGGATGTGGCAGGAAAGCAACTTTTAGGCCATAGCAGCCGTTGCCTTGTGCTGTCATCTGGATGTGAGCCAGGCTTGTTCAGCAGAGACACTGACAGAAAGCCCTGGAGGACTGTGAAGCCAGGTGTCCTCTTCCTGCCAACCACCTGCTGCACTGCATCTGCACTGGTCCTGAGACTCTCTCCACTGCCAGCTTCCTCCTCTCTCCTTGGTCTGGGAGGCCACACCTGTGTCCTGCTGTCCTCCTGTTCACCTGCCCACCCTCTGCAAATAATCACTCAGAAACGGTCCTCGGGAAGTTCCTGCCAAAGCTTCACCCTTCTCTCTAAAAAGCTGGTCACAAGAGATACCTTACATTCTACCTCAGAACATCACTGTTCTTGCTCTTTATGGTGGTGACGATGTTTACTTTTCGATTGACTCGGAAATGGAAACTGAGGTAATTTGGCTAAAGAAACCACATACTTCCTTGATTAAAAAATACATCTTGGCCCAGCCAGACTTTTGGGCAGGGAAGGAGCCTGGCCTGGGGGGCGGCATCTGAGCAGCCTATTGAGGGGAACTCTTGTCAAGTGAGGCCTGTGTGTGTGCTCTGCCCAGGGCCTTCAGGTAGGCCGGGAAAGAACTCAGACTGGGAGGGCCTGTTGCTATTGGTGGTTGAGACCTGCAGCACGGAAGCAGCCTCAGTCTCTGTGGTCGTCTGGGTTGGGAAGTGAGGCATGCTCTCCCCGACCAGCTACCTGAGGATCCTGGAGCAGCAGCCCCTGCCTAGCCACCATCAGCTTCAAGGTTGAGGCCTACATGCTTTCTGTCCACAGCCTGGAGACCCTGGCACTGAAGCCAAGCATTCCCCCACCATTGCAGGTGTGGTCAGAACCAGGTGCCCCAGCAATTGCCTAGGGTTCTGGGCCCAGTGCTCCATGGCCTGCTACCATCTTGGGATAAGTTTGATATCAAGGTAAACTAGGTTGCCTAGAGTCCTTCGTGAACTGTATGGGAGCTTGTAGCTCAGAACTTTTCATCTGACATCCAAAATAAGACATAGGAGCAAAATGCAGTCTCAGAACTCAACTCCACCCAAAACAAGTCCAGGAGACACTGACATAGGAGAACTAGGAAGCCAAATACTTGAAATTTCTGAAATGATCACATCTGAAGTAAAGAAACAACTCCATCAGGCCATGGAAGAGATCAAATCAGAAATAATTTCTCAGGCAAAAAATGAAATGAAAATAATAATGGAAGAAATGCTCCACATATATAGAGAAGAAATAGATACAAAAAATAGATGAAAATAGGCAACAAATGGAAACGTTACATGAGCAATTTAGGAATGAATTAGAATGCATGAAACAGACTCAAAGAGATTTCTAGGAAATCAAAACTTCCATTGAAAGCTTGCAAAACCACTTGAATGAAACCAAAGATAGAATTTCAGATCTTTAAGACAGTGTGGCAGCTAGTGATAGAGAAAGGAAGGATCTCTTAAAGTCATCAGGGATCCAGGAAAAATCAATCCAACAGGTGCAAGATGAGGCAAAGAGAAATAATGTCTGAGTAATAGGAGTCAGTGAAACAGCAGGAGGCAACACAAATGACATAAGAATATTTGCAGAAATAATAGCAAAAAATTTCCCAAGCAAGGTAAAAGATTCTGATGTGCACTTAAACGAGGCATATAGAACTCCAACTAGCCATAACCCAAATAAAACCACACAAAGCCATATAATAGTCAAGATCCCAGACATCCAGGAAAAGAACACCATATTAAAAGCTGCTAGAGAAAAGAAACAGATCACCTGTAAAGGAAAGCCCATCAGAATCACAGCAGACTTCTCAACAGAAGCTATGAAATCAAGAAGAGCTTGGAGTGAGGTATTACAGATTCTCAGACAAAACAGCTTCCAACCCACACTGATATATCCTGCAAAACTGTCCTTCAAATTCAATGGAGAAATGCAATATTTCCACGACAAAGAACAACTGAAGAACTTTATGAGTGCCAAACCAACCTTACAAAAAGTACTAAAAATATTATAGACAGAGAAAAAAGAGGCCACAATCTCAAGAACAACAACAGAAAGGAACCCTCAAGCAGAACAAGCAATTAAACAGATAGAAGAAGCAGGAAAGCAACAGTAAGTAAATAGCATGACAAGAATAAGCCAACATATAACAGTTATAACCATTAATGTAAATGGCCTCAATTCACCAGTCAAAAGAAACAGACTGGCAGAGTGGGTTAAGAAGCAAAATCCCACACTATGCTGTATACAGGAGACACACTTTACGCAAAATGAAATCCATAGACTGAAGGTCAAAGGATGGAAAACAATTCTCCATGCTACAGGTTCCCAGAAAAAAAGCAAAGGTAGCTGTTATGTTTGCAGACAATGTAAACTTCAAAAACAATTAGATAAAAAAGTCCACTACATACTAGTTAGGGGAAAGCTGCAAGAGGAAGAGATAACAATCCTAAACATGTATGCACCAAATACTGGAGCACCAAACTACATAAGTCAAATCTTAACAGGTGGAAAAACACATAATTAATAGCACGATTGTTATAGGGGACCTAAACACCCTTTAATGAAAAGAGACAGGTCAACAGGACAAAATCTCAGCAAAGAAATAACAGACCTGAACCAAATCTGCAAACAAGTGGACTTAATAGATGTATACAGAGTGTTCCACCCCACAACATCAGAATACACATTTTTCTCAGCTTCACATGGGACTTTCTCTAAAATAGACCACATTCTAGCCCATAGAGCATACTTACCTAAGTGCAAAAGAATTGTAACTATATCAAGCATATTAGCTGACCACAGTGCAATGAAATTGGAAATTAATGACAAAGGGAACTCCAAAAACTCCATAAACACTTGGAAATTAGACAACAACCTCCTGAATAACCAAAGGGTCACAGAAGAAATTAAAAAATACCTACAAACAAAAATGCAAATACAACTTACCAGAATCTGTGGGATGCAATGAAAGCAGTTCTCAGAGGGAAATTTATAGTGGTGAACTCACACATAAGGAAAACAGAAAGAGAGCAAATAAATAGCCTAATGCTGCACCTCAAACTTTTAGAAAAAGAAGAACAAGTCAAGCCCAAAGCCCAAAGAAGAGCGGAGATTATAAAACTCAGGGCAGAAATTAATGTGACTGAGACAAAGAAACACTACAAAAAATAAGTGAATCAAAGAGTTGGTTCTTTGAAACAATAAATAAAATTGATAAACCACTAGCCAAACTTATCAAAAAAAGGAAGGAAAAAACTCATATGCATGCAATAAGGAATGAAAGGGATGAAATAACTACAGATCCCATAGAAATTAAAAAGATCATTAAAACCTACTTTGAAAATCTTTACTCCCATAGGGTAGAAAACTCAGAAGAAATCGACAGATTCCTACATATGTACGAATTACCAAAATTGAATCAGGAAGATATAAAAATCATGAACAATCCAATATCAATTAATGAGATTGAAAACGTCATTAAAAACTTACCAACAAAGAAAAGCCCAGGCCCTGATGGATTCACAGCAGAATTCTATAAAACATTCAGAGGAGAATTAATGCCAACACTCCTCAAACTCTTCATTGAAATTGAAAAGGAAGCAATTCTTCCTAACTCATTTCTGGAGGCAAGTATTATACTGATACCAAAACCTGAGAAAGAGCCAGCCAAGAAAGAGAACTATCAGCCAATCTCCCTAATGAACAGAGATGCAAAGACACTATATGGAATACTAGCAAATAGAATGAAGCAAGTCATAAGGAAAATTATACACCATGACCAGGTTGGATTCATTCCAAGAATGCAGGGATGGTTCAATATTTGCAAAGCAATTAATGTAATATATCATGTCAACAGAGCCAAAGACAAAAACCACATGATCATCTCAATAGATGCAGAAAAAGCTTTCAATAAAGTCCAACATGCATTCATGTTAAAAACCCCAGAAAAAATAGGAATAGATGGCCTCTACCTCAATCTGATCAAAGCCATCTATGACAAACCAACAGCCAACATCATACTAAATGGACAAAAACTGAAAGCTTTCTCTTTAAAGTCAGGAACAAGACAAAGAGGTCCACTCTCACCACTCCTATTCAACATAGTTCTGGAAGCATTACCCAGAGCAATTAGACAAGAGAGAGAAATAAAAGGAATAAGGATAGGAAAGGAAGAAGTAAAACTATCACTATTTGCAGATGGCATGATAGTTTACATGGAAGACCTAAACATTCCACAAGAAGACTCCTTCAATTAATTGCCAAATTCAGCAGAGTAGCTGGATACAAAGTCAACACTCAAAAATCAATAGCATTCTTATACTCAAACAATAAATGGATTGAGAGAGAAATTAAAGAAATCATACCTTTTACAATAGCATCCAAGAAATTGAAATATTTAGGAATCAATCTAACAAAAGACGTGAAAGATCCATTCAATCAAAACTACAGTACTCTGCAAAAAGATATCAAAGAGGATTTCAATAAATGGAAAAACATTCCCTGCTCTCGGACAAGAAGAACCAACAATCTGAAATGGCCATACTACCAACGTTGTTGTACAGATTCAATGCAATTCCCATTAAACTACTCTTAGCATAGCTCACAGATCTAGAAAAAACATTTCTTAAATTCATCTGGAACCAGAAGAGACCTAGAATAGCATAAGTAATCCTGGGCAACAGGAACAAGTCAGGTGGAATCACAATCCCTGACCTGAAATTGTACTACAAAGCTACTGTAATAAAATCAACCTGGTGTGGCTAAAAAACAGATGTGAGGATCAATGGAACAAACTGGAAGATGCAGTCACAACCACAAACACACTCAGCCACCTAATATTTGACAAAGAGGCCAAACAAGCTCACTGGAAGACAGCCTCTTTAATAAATGGTGCTGGGAAAATTGCCTTGCCTCACTTCTTGCCAAAGACTGAAAATAGACCCAAGTCTATCACCATGCACTAAACTCAAGTCAAAATGGATCATAGATCTCAATATTAAAACAGAAACACTAAATCTATTGGAAGAGAAGGTAGGTAAAAATCTTGAAGACATAGGAGCAGGCAAAGAGTTCATGAACAAAAATCAAACTGCAAGGGAAACACTTCAAAGAATCAACAACTGGGATCTCATCTTACTAAAATGTTTTTGCACGTCTAAAGAAATCACCAGTAGAGTAAAAAGCAAACCCACAAACTGGGAAAGAAATACTAAGTGGCTGTCCCTTGGACAAAGGTCTTCTATCTAGAACATACAAAGAATTTAAAAAATGAACCTCTCCAAATTCAAAGACCCAATCCACAAATGGGCATCTGAGATGAATACACACTTCTCAGATAAATACAAATGGCAGATAAATATATGAGAAAATGTTCTACATCTTTAGTCATTTGAGAAAGGCAAATTAAACTAACATTGAGATTTCATCTCACCCCATTAAGATTGACCAGCATTAAGAAATCAACCAATTAGAAATGCTGGCGAGGCTGTGGAGAAATAGGAACTCTTTTCCACTGCTGGTGGGAATGCAGACTAGTGAAACCACTGTGGAGATTGGTTTGGAGATCCCTCAGCAAACTAGGTCTAGAGGTCCCATCCAACCCAGCTATTCCCCTTCTGGATATTTTCCCAGAAGATCTGAAAACATCATATCACCGTGATATATGTGCACCCATCTTTATAGCAGTGTAATTTGTAATAGCTAAATTGTGGAAGCAACCCAAATGTCCATCCACTGAGGACTAGATAAAAAAACTGTGGCATTTTTATATAATGGAATATTACTCAGCTATAAAGAAAGAAAAACTTGAGGCTTTTATAGGCAAGTAGTCACAATTAGAGACCATACTCAAAGTGAAATAAATCAGATGTGCATGTGCAAGCAATGTATTGTATCACTAGTGTAAGAACCTGGAAAAGTGGGAATATAAATTAGGAGGTATGAAAGGAAACTGCTCAAAACTAAAGAGCAAATGGGATGAGGGGAAGGAGAAAAGGAAGAAAGGGATAATTATGTACATATGTGTGTATATGCAGGATGACTAACATGGTTGTACTATTGACTTGTGCCACTTTATCATAATTAACAGTTAATGACTGGTTGTTTGATCAATCTTGAATGTCTATATTTGTTTTTCTGAGCATACACTTTAAAGTTATCAATATGTAATACAATAACCATTGTTAATTCTCTGTCACCTTGTCCGTAATTTAGGTTTGATTGTACTGTTCTTATGCTACTTTGTGTCTGTTTGTTAATGTTTTTGTTCTTTTACTTTAAAAAAAAATACATCTTCCCCTGTTTTCTTATTTGAAAAGTAGTGCTTATTGCTGAGGGAGGTGCAACACGATGAACACGTTGCATTTCCTGGTGGAATGAAGAGTATCCATAAGCCTCAGGGAGAGAATTTCAGCAATATGTAGTAATAGCTTTCAAAATATTTAACTTTTGATCCAGTAATTTTACTTCTGGTAATCCACCCAAAGGAAACAGCATATGGAGAGATATATGCATACATATGCTATTAATACTGCTACTTGTTATGATTCATGATATAAATGTCTAAATTTTTGATAGAGTAAAAATAGTTTCATAAATTAAACCATGTCCATATACTATGTAGCCATTAAAATTAAGTTAATAAAGAGTATTATATAACACGATAAAATCATAGTGCAAAGTTTTTAAACAAGATGAATTCAAGTATTTCTATAAATGTATAGAGACAAAGAGAGACAGACCAGCAGAGACAAAAAGAAAAGGGGGGAATCCTTTGGCAGAATTATGAAAGAATTAGTTTTTGTTCTTGTTTTTTTCTGTATTCTACAAATAAAGATTACATAAGTGGGACTTCCGGGAAGATGGCGACCGGGTAGGCAGCAGAGAGAGAACCTCCCAGAGGATTACCACCCAAACAATGAAATATAACAATATGAAGACAGAAATAAGGACTTCCGGGAAGAAGATGACCAGCCGAGAGAGCGAGTG
>PVLD010023645.1:0-26996 GCA_004027595.1 Dinomys branickii | reverse complement strand
AAAAATCAGTAGGATTCCTATACACGAACAACAAACAGACTGAGAGAGAAATTGAGGAAACCATACCCTTTACAATAGCAACCAAGAAACTGAAATACTTAGGAATCAATCTAACAAAGAATGTGAAAGATTTATTCAGTGAAAACTACAGTACTCTGAAAAAGGAGATCGAAGAGGATTTCAATAAATGGAAAAACATCCCCTGCTCATGGTTAGGAAGAACTAACATTGTAAAAATGGCCATACTACCAAAACTGTTGTACAGATTCAATGCAATTCCCATTAAACTACCATTAGCATACCTCACAGATCTAGAGAAAATATGCCTCAAAGTCATCTGGAACCAGAAGGGACCCAGAATAGCAAAAGCAATCCTGGGCAATAAGGACAAGTCAGGTGGAATCACAATCCCTGACCTAAAATTATACTACAAAGCTACTGTAATTAAATCAAGCTGATACTGGCTAAAAAACAGACTTGAGGATCAATGGAACAGACTGGAAGATGCAACCATAATGAAAAACCCACTCAGCTACCTAATATTTGACAAAGGGGTCAACCAAACCCACTGGAAAAAAGAAGGCCTGTTTAATAAATGGTGAGGGAAAAACTGGCTTGCCTCTTGCCGAAAACTGAAAATAGACCCCAGTCTATCACCCTGCACCAAGCTCAGGTCAAAATGGATCATAGACCTCAACATTAAAACAGAAACTCTAAACCTATTGGAAGAGAAAGTAGGTAAAAATCTTGAAGACATAGGTGTAGGCAGAGAGTTCATGAACAAAAATGAAACTGCAAGGGAAACATTCCAAAGAATCAGTAATTGGGACCTCATCCTACTGAAAAGTTTTTGTACATCTAAAGAAATCACCAGCAAAGTAAAAAGAAAAGCCACAAATTGGGAAAAAATCCTAGCTGGCTGTCCCTCAGACAAAGGACTGCTATCTAGAACATACAAAGAACTAAAAAACATGTACATGTCCAAATTCAAAGACCCAATCCAGAAAATGGGCATCTGAGATGAATACACACTTCTCAGATAAAGAAATACAAATGGCAAATACATATATGAGAAAATGTTCCACATCCTTAGTCATTCGAGAAATGCAAATAAAAACAACATCGAGATTTCATCTCACCCCAGTTAAGACTGGCCCGAATGAAAAAGTCATCCAATAACAAATGCTGGCAAGGCTGTGGAGAAATAGGGACTCTATTACACTGCTGGTGGGAATGCAGACTGGTCCAACCACTGTGGAGAGCAGTTTGGAGATTTCTCAGCAAACTAGGTCTAGAGGTTCCATTCAAACCAGCTATTCCCCTTCTGGGTATTTTCCCAGAAGATCTGAAAACATCATATCACTCTGATATATGTGCACCCATGTTTATAGCAGCGCAATTTGTAATAGCTAAAATGTGGAAGCAACTCAAATGTCCATCCACAGAAGACTGGATTTTAAAATTGTGGCATTTTTATATAATGGAATATTATTCAGCTATAAAGAAACACAGTTTTGGGGACTTTGTAGGCAAGTGGTCAAAACTGGAGTCCATACTCATAAGTGAAATAAATCAGCGGTACATGTGCAGGCAACGTATTGTATCACTGGTGTAAGAACCTGAGGGTGGGAATATAAACTAAAAGACATGAAGGAAATCTGTTCAAAAACAAAGAACAGATGGGACGAGGGAAAGGAGAAAAGAAAGAGGCAAAAATGTATGTATGTATATATGTATATACATATGTGCAGGAGGGCTAACATGGTTCTACTATTGTATTATACCACTTAATTCTAAGGAATAATTGATGACGGGTTATTTGATCAATCTTGTATGTCTGTATGTGTTATCCTGAACACACACTTCAAAGATATCAATATGCAAAGCAGCAACTATTGTTGGGTTTGTTTTTTTTTTTTTGTCTTTGGTTTTTTGTTTTTTGTGTTTTTCTGTTGTTGAGATGATAATTGTCTGAGCAGTTTTGCATGTCTGTATCTGTGTTCATGTATATACACTTCGAAGATATCAATAGGTAAAGCAACAATCATTGTTGAGTCCATGTCACCTTGTCTGTAAATCAGTTTTGATTGTACTATTTTTTATGCTAATTTGTGTCTGTTTGTTAATATGTTTTTGTGCTTTTATTAAAAAAAAAAAAAAGAACTGTAGGAAGATTATAGCAGTGATCTTTAACCCAGAGCACTCTGCAAAATCACCTAGGAGCCAGGGGTATGGTAGCACACACACACAATTCTAGCTACTCAGGAGGCTGAGGCAGGAGAACTATAACCTCTAGGACAGACAGGGCAACTTGGCAAAATTCTGTCTCAAAATAAAATACAAACAGAGCTGGAGATATATAGTTCAATGCAGAGTGCCCGTAGGTTTAAACCCCAGCACCCCTCCACACACATGCACCACCTAGGGACTGTTCTACAATGGATTTCTTTTTCAAAATTTTTGAGCTTCATGCAGAGATTCTAATTTTAATAGAAAGAAAATGTATTTTGAAAATATTTTTCAAGTAGTGCTGGTGTGACTCCTGGTTGTGAACCACTAGATAACTTTTTTTTAAACTCTCTACATTATTGAAGGGACTCCAGTGAGAACCCAGCCTGTGGTCATGGCACTAGGAATGGAGAGAATTATTCTTAGAGTCACCATAATGCAACCGAGCTCAGCAGTGGGACCCAAGAAGGAGACTCCGCATGAAAGTCTTGAACTCCTCCAGTAGCCCAGGTAAATGGAAGAACTTTGCTGAGACCAAACAAACTGAGGGAACTGTAGGACCCTGAGCGGCCATTCAGTGGGTGATTACATCTACGGAGAACAGCACATGGGGGAGGTCAAGGCCGGAAACGGGCAAACTCAGGGAAATGAGTGAGAAAGGTCAGAGGCCAGGCCTCGCCCTCAGCCCCAATCAGGGCGAAGTCAGAAGGGGAGCCCTGGAAGTCTGCAGAAAGAAGGTAAGGAGAGATTAACAGCGGTATCCTAGATGCCTAGAGAAAAGCGGAAGCAATAAAAAGGCACTGTCAAGGATCTGGAATTCTCAGCACTGGGAAAAAAGCATTAATGACCTTATTTAAAATGAATTCCATAATAACAGAGAAGTCCACCAAAAATCTCGTGGTACATACATCCTGATTCCAGTCCCGGATTTCAAGCACTGGAGATCTGAGAAACCCCTTACTGTGTTCATGTGACGCTCAGGTTTCTCTTTCTGTCAGGTGGGACGGGAGGACTCAATAAGAAAGAACAGTTTCAGTGCAGAAGTTCCTCGAATGTAAATGAATCACCTCTCTGAGATCCAGGTGTGAGGAGAGAAGTGAAATCTAGCCGGGGTTTGGGGGAGCTCAGTGGTAGCACGCTTGCCAGGCAGGCCCCTGGCCCCAGGTTTGATCCCAAGATCTACAAAACGAAACACATCTGGCCACATGAGGTTGTGTATTTGTATTTCTCTACCTGTACTATCGCTTTATTCATTAGGTTTGATTTCTTTAAAAGATAAATTAATAAAAGCTATGATATGCCCACAGAAATAACTCCAAAAACAGTAACTTAGTCTAACATGTTCGAATCTTTATTTTTTAAGTGTTGGGCTTAGCAACCACGTTTACGCACATCAATCTCTCACCCTGCTTATTGGAGAATAGTCAGTAAGCAAAGACCTGATTCCAGGTGGGTCAACGAACTTTTCTTCCCCTGGCAGCCAGACCTGAGATGTAGAAATAGCATCTGTTACAGCTTAGACTGAAGACCTATGTCTCAGGTGTGCAGCACATCCATCTTCTACGTGGGCCACACAGGAGAAGAGAGGAACGGATGTGCTGCAGCAGCAGGGATGTCACCATCCTCAGTCTCGGTGGACATTGCTCACTCAGTGACCAAGGATGCGCTCACCTGGGTGCTTTCCGTGACCACCGCTCTTCCTTTGGCTGTCTCTGCTCCTACCCCTGGCATTGCTGGTCCTGTCTGTGTTTCCCAATCTCCCGGAGGGAGGGTCTGGTCATCACCAGTAATGCACTGACCCTCAGATACAGGCAGCAGCTTGGGGAGCCTGGGAACACGACCCCCCATCCTTCTAGTCTTGCAATAATGCTGGGCGACTCCCTAGACTTGACCTGTCATGCATGTGTCTCCAAGCTACTAAGGATGAAGGATGGGAGTGACTTAGGCAGAGCCGTTCACCATCCAGCCATCATGCTATGTGCAAGCAACGCACGCAGCCGGGGCTCTGGCGCAGGCAGAAGGGTTGTCAGGGCACAGACTGCCTGAGAAGGAAGGCGGGTGGCTGTCTGCTGTGCAGGCTGCACCACTGCAGCTGTGGCCCTGAGCGGGGACCCAGGGAGCCACGGGCCTGAACTTCAGTTCAGGAATGAGCTACACTGTTTCCTGCTTTGGGTGGAAATGTCTGTTACGTAAATCTCGGTATTCTTCAAGAGCAAGGAAGCCCTGTCTGCTACCACGTTTCCAGTAATGCCACCACCGTCTGTTGCAGTGCCTACACAGAATGTACCAGACAGAGAGCTGTCACTTTGCCAAGTGTTGGCTGAAATACAGATTTATCAGAATTGCTGAGAAGCACGGTACCATTTATCTTAAGTTCCCAAGCAAGGGCTGCAATAAAAACGATAGGGACATGTCAGACAGAAGAGTTGATGGGTTTCCGTGAGGCTTGTAGGCCTTCCTGACCACGGGAGGGATTCTCCTCCGTCGCAGCTGTATAACCCACAGCCTGCATGTTCTCATCTATGGTCCAAGACACCAGGGCAGAGCTCGGCGCCTTAGGCACTAAGCACTGCCGCTGGCCAACCCAGGCCCCGCAGGAGCTGTTTGGAGCCACACTGCCTGGTCTCTGGGGTTCCCCCTCCATCACCACTCCCAAAGCTTGCCATGGAGCAGCCTCAGAAAGCAGCAAAGCAAGCACGTGAACTCCCACAGGTGCCCCACAGCGCAGCGCACCCGGCACCCTTCCGGGCCATCCAACTCTGTGCTCAGCCCCCAGGCCGGTTCTTGTGATCTGCATCCTCATCCACTTGCCTCCCTAAAATCAGCCAGCCATCTCCTAGGACCTCCCTGTTCACCCACAGCCAGCTCGGGCGGAGTTCCCAGAGCCAGGGAGAAGACACGTGCTCTTTTTCTCATCTCCCTAGAAAACACTTTGAGACAGACCGTCATGATCCCAGGGCTCCACTGCTGCGTGAATGCCTGGGTGCCTCCAGAACTCAGGAGAGTAAAAGGGGCTGTGACGGGACTCGGAGGTGAGCAGGGCAGGAGACTGGTGGGAGGCCGGCTGCTCATTCCCCACGTGACCAAAAAGTGCAGCAAAAAGCACCGCCTGGGAGGAGGGGGCCCTGGCGCAACGGTGAGGTCGCTGGTGACCTTGGACTTCCCAGCCTCCAGAACCTTGAGCAACAAACACATTTCTGTGGTTTCCAATTACCCAGCGGAAGGGACTTTCTTGCAGCAGCCTGAACAGACTAAGACAAGCACTGCAAGGAAGTCCCAAGTCGGTTACTGTCTCTCCTTACAATCAGATGACCAGTATTCTCCCATGTCAGATAGGATTATTTTTGCCTTAATTCTCCTCCTGCATCTCTTCAACTCTGACATTTATCTTTTTCTTGGTTCACCTAACACATCTAACACCCTGAATTTACTGCCCTGTATTTTAGACCATTTTCTGGCAACATTTCCTTGACAAAGCATACAATTTAGCAACATGAAACAATAGGTATTTCTTGACTTCAGAAAAAATAAAGTTTCTCTTGTGATACAGAAACATATTAAAGGCCGGTTGGATTATTCAGGTGTGTGGTTTACACAACATATTACAAAGTTATATACAATATACTGGACAACACTATCACCCACAAGGTACCAGTCCATCACCACAGAGAAAACCCTGATGGATGACCAGCGCTGGCTCCAGCATCAAGCCAGACACAGACACACACAGACACACAGACACACACACACACACACACACACACACACACACACAGATCACATGTTTAAGGGCCCTGTAGTTCTTTACTAGGTACTGGACTGCACAGAAATGAATAACACCCAGTTAGAGATTGCTCATTAGATAACACCTGTTTCACCATTCTCACCAAATTAATTTTTAAAAATTTTTTTTAATTTTAAAGACAAAAGAATGGAGACATATGAACCAGAACAAGCCATAAACAATATCGAAAATACAAAATTATACAGAACATGGTAGGGAATTAGCACTGGATGGATGCTGTATTACATAATGTTATCTTCACATTAGTTATCACACAAACATTAAAGGAAATACTAAACTATAGAGAAGACAGTAGGGAATTAGCACTGGATGCTGCATAATATAAAGTTATCTTCACTTCTGTTAATACAAACATGATTGAGGAAATACAAATCATAGAGAACATAGAAGGGAATTAGCTCTGGATGCTGTCCTACATAATGTTACCTTCACATGTTACTCAGTTACACAGATGATGGCCCATTTCATCACCAAATTAAATGTTAACCATTTCTAGAAAAAAACAGCAACAAGCTCCCAGCAGAAGGACTCTAGATCCTACGAGGCATATCAGCAGCTCTGCCTGCCCACCAGCTGAGAGCCCTCCACAGGGAGCCTGGCTCTGTGGGTCTGGGGCAACTGGGTCAGGATCTGCACACCAGGCAGCTTTGACCCTTCAGATTCACTCAGGACCCAGGGTGCTCTTGCATGTGTTCAACCCATAGGGACTGGGTTTTAAAAAAACAAAATGAACACAGATGGTAGGAACACATGATCATCCAGAGATCCAGGAAGGGCATCACTGGAAGGCAGGATGTTGGGCACCTGCACGGAGGACAGACTGAATCAACACGAGATTCCCCGAGGCCCCAAGAGCCAGCCACAGTGGGGCTGCTCGGCGCTTGCAGACACGGCCAGCAGAAACGGCCAGCAGACACGGCCAGCATCGGTACTCAGGTCTTCTTTATTTTCTGCTTCCTGTGTAAACAGCGGGACCTGACTGCGACAGTCTCGATATAGATGCTGATGTTTTCTCAAGATCAAAGTCCAAGCAGGCTGGCCCGGAGTCACTCCGTCTCTGAGCTTCCCTCTCCACACCAACCCATTAGGTCTCCTTCACTGTATCCTTTTTGCCTTCACTGTCTGTCTGCTCTACTTACTTGCAATGTTAACTACTTGCTCCTGCTCCCAAGACAGCCTAGGAAAGCTTTGTAAAAATTACACAGAGACCCTGAGAAGGAAGCTGAGGCAGGAAGATCACTAATTTGAGGCCAGCCTGGAAAACTCAGTGAGAACCTATCTCAAAATAAAAAAATAAAATAAAAGGGCTGGGGATACAGGTCAGTGTAGAGTACTTGCCCGGGGTGCACAAGGCCCTAGGTCCAGTCCTCAGCACTGCAAAACAAACAAACCCCCCTGCGGTGAAGAGCCTTGAAGTTGATGTTAATAAATAAAAAACAAAAAACTCTGAGTCACAGTGAGGGCGACTAATGAACATGAGTGATTTCTTTTTTTTTTTTTTTATTCCTTCATTTGGTTTTCTAGAATTCCCAAGAGTATGGTGAAAATTTCAGTGCAAATGTGTTCTGCAGTCCACAGGGGGGCAGATGTGACTCCCGTGCATCCTAAGGACATTCCAATCTCATTACTCTAAGGAGACACAGAAGACTGCCCACACTCACAGGGAAAGTGTCTGAATTAAAAAGTGATGAGGGTAAACAGCATGGTGGCACACACCTGAATACCAGCACTCAGGAGGCTGAGGCAGGAGGATCAATCAGGAGGCAGGTGGAAAGTGAGCTCCTGGGGCTCCTGGAGAGGGGGGCAGGTCAGCAGGGTACCTCCAGAGATATGGGACAGTGAGCAGACTGGAGTGGAGACAGCAGCCATCTCTGGAGAGGGCACAGAGTGCCTCCTACAGAATGGTGTGCAACTTGCCAGGAGTTTTTTGGCTTTATAAAGTTGGCTGTTTATTACACAGAACTCTTTTTCTGTTTGTTTTCTGTACCAGGAATTGAACTCAGGACCTTGTACTTCCCAGGCAGGTGCTTGTGCCGCTAAGCTATACCCCCAGGCCATAACAGCAGAACAAAGCAGGAAAGATCTTCCAGAACTGTTGCCCTGCCTGGCAGTCACAACAATTGTCCCGCAGCTCCCACACACACCGACAGCGGCATCGATTGTGGTCACGGTGGCACCTCTGACACAAGCCAGCCACCCTCAAAGCCAGGCCTGGGGCATCTGTCCTCTGAAGTCTTGACTCCTTAGATGTACGTTTTCACAGGGCAAGTGTTCACAGAAGGCTCTTCACGTCTCTTCATGCACAGGCCAGAGAAAGATCTTACACCCTTGCTCTGGTGAGGCCGACAAGGGAAGGACTTTCTCAGAGGGGAACAACCTGCTGCCCGAAGGCCACCCAACTGGGATAATTTGAATCACAGATCCTTTTACCTGAAATGGCATAGAAATTCTTCTTGTAATCAAGTCTCCCAAATGGTGAGGGAAAAACAACACCCAGCTGACTCGCAGTGAAACCAGGCTGTGGGCTCTCTGCTGACTCCTTCACTCTTGCAATCCAGCACCTCGCCAGGCCTCCTCCTCCCTCCCCTGCAGCCCGGTCCCCCGGTTCCAAAGGCGGCCAGCACCGGTGACCTCCTGCCCAGGTCCTTCTCTCAGCTCTGACCCCTCCCAGCCGCAGTCCTCTCCCTCCCCTCCCCCCACTTGCTCTCAGTCACTCCTGTGACTGAGAACCACTCATAGACAGTGCTCTGGAACCAGATGGAGCACACAGTCAGACATGCACGAACAGCCCTCGCTGGTTTTCGTCTTTTCTTTTCTGGTTTTCTTCTTTTTCCATCGGTCAGTCCTAAGATGCACAAGTGTCCATGCTCTTACTACCCAGCACTTCCACTTGATGTTTATTTTCCCTTAAATCCATTTGCTCAGAACCTTTAAAAAAAAAAAAAACTCCAATCTGGAAATCTGGGCTGGTAGAGCACTTGCGTACCATGCCCTGGGCCCAGGCCCAGCACGCTGTATTGGAGCTCATGGTTACCACCCACCTGTTTTCCCAAGTTAAAATATGTGCAAGCCATCGCGGATACAAGGCATTATTGGCCAACATATAATGATGATGATGAAGTTGTAAGTGTCAATAAAACTGCAACTTCGGCCACCAATGAAGACTGAAACACGACTGTTAACGTGTGCTGGCGGCATGATTAGGAAGAGAAGTGGAAGAGGGAGATGAACGTGTAGGAGACCACTTCGACTCGCACATGTATGCCACTCGGAAGTGGATCCACATTTAATTCTGTTTCTCCTTCTCAGCTGTGAGTTCTAAAAGGGCAGGGCTCATCTGGATCATTACTGTGTCCCTAGAGCCTAAGAGGCTCAGTGAACACTCGCTGGGCACATGGCTGCTAAGGCGATTGGATGGAAATACAATCAATTTCTACTCTATCAAGATTAAAGCAGGGCAAGGACAGTCGCAAAGCTGAGGCAGGTAGATCATTATGAGTTCAATGCCAGTCTGGGCTACAAAGTGAGCTCAAGGCCTGCCTGAACTGTATAGCGAGACCCTGTCTCAAAAAAAATAAAATAAATAAAATAAAATAAAATAGATATGCAGAAAGCCAATAGGCTAATATCAACCTAACATAATCAACAAAACTAAGAACTATCTAATGGAACAAATAACAGCTTATCTGCTGAGTCTTATTTGGTCAGAACTGTTTTAATCTCACTAAATCAAAGACTGATTATAAGCATAACTTACCTTAGCAAAATGAAAGAGGCCTAAGCCAGGTGTGGTGGCACACACCTGCGATCCCAACATTGTGGGAGGCTGGGCAGGAGAATTATAAGTCTGAGCCCAGCCTGGGCAATTCAGTGAGACCCTGCTCAAAATAAAGAATAAAAAAGGATTGGAGTTGTAATTCAGTGCAAAGGCCCTGGGTTCCATCCCTAGTACTACAAAAAAAAAGTACATAAATAAATAAATAAACCAGCCTGGGGGCCATTTCTTATTTTTAAAAGCCCCTTACAAAGACTAAGCAAGTCTAAAATGTCTCTGATATCACAGTTCCTGATCACTGATTGGTTAAGAAGCTAAGAGAGAAACAGGTCAATCAAGCAGAACCAGGAGAAAGGAACTTCTTCAAAAGCATTTCACCCAAACATCCCCTGAACAGGACACCACCCCTCAGCTCCATCTGAGGAATGCTAAACACGCGGACAGGTAAAGCAAGCATCACAGGAATTACTTACGTACAAGTACAAGTGCTTGAATCTGTAAATGTACTGTTATCCTTTATAAATACACAGAAAAGAAAAATCAACTTCTGACAGCTTATCCTAAGCCTTTCTCCTTAAAATCCTGCACTTATAGAAATAAAACATTCACTCCAATCTTACCACAAACAGCTTTCCTCACCCAGCCCAGTGATGACGAACCATGTGGAGCTTTCAATGATACAAACGGACCGCTGTGGCACACGTGCCACCCATTCGTCACCACTGCAAACCCCTCACACCTAACTGCTCAGCAAATTCTATCAGCGGGGTTTCTAAGGCTCGGTTCATAAACTGCTGTCTTCATGTCCAGTTACATAGGTATTTCCTGTATATTACGGACTTTAACAATGTATTGTAAGTATTTTAACATGTCCTGTCTCCTCCCCTCTTCCAAGGCCAGAAGCTACTTCATGCTTCTCAGGATGTCCTGTGTCATTAGTATGGTTACCATACCTCCCCTCAGTAAATCAATCATAAATTGAAAGAAAGGAGAGGTGGGATTTGGGAACATCAACCTGGGATGTTCAGCGTGGAGCTCCTTGACCATCCTGTACCGTATGCGGGGTCCACGTCACTCCCGTGTCAGCGTCTTTCCGACGATTTCGGTGACCTTGGGTGCTGAATGCATGCACAAAAACTGTGGCTTTGTTACCCTCTTCTTTCTCCCTTACTCTGCCCTTAGCAGAAGGAAAGCAAAGACCACATCACACAGGGGTCCCACACCAAGATCTAAAATATACAGAGATGGTACATGCACACTGGCACTGATGAAAACAGTCACAAAAACCAGAGGACACTGCTTCCGAGACACCCAAGTCTCCTTGGACGTCCAAGCATATGAGCCAACTACCTGTAGCCAGTCAACTGTCCAAGCCAGGACAAAGCTCACAGCCCTACTCATGCTGAAGCCACTGGAATCTGTTCATCCAGGTAAAGGAGGACCTCGTGGGAAAGAGGGCGCTCCGAGCTCCTAGGTGACCCTGAACACAGGTTTGCAGTCTCTGGCAGAGGTGTGGGGCGCACAGATCACAAAGGGAGGGAGAGGAAGTAATTCTGAGTGGTGTGGATTAAGGAGACTGCACCTTATGAAGGAGACAAGCTTGATATGCTGGGTGAAAGGTCTCAGGGAGTAACAGAGGTTCTGACATTGGTATGCAAAGCAGCGACTGCAGTGCGTAACCTGCCGTGATAGATGGAACCAACCACAGAGTGCAGTTTCAGTAAGTGGGAAACGTCTCTCCAACATGTCTCCCGGGGATTCTTCACCCAGCCCGGCTGAAACCCGGAGATATTTACCATCATTTCTCCTAAGAAATTATCTTTGGCATTTACACCCACCATGGATTTGTGCTTCTTGCTCATCGATTATACTTAAGCAAAACATTTTCATACAGGGAAAAAGAGAAATCTTACATTTCAGTAACAAAACAAAGCCATCGCCCTGGGGAGATACACTAACAGTCACCTTGGGAAGAATAATTTATGAACTCAAGCCTCTACACCTGTGATTCATCAGCTGTGCATTCAAACTGGACATGGTGGCACACTCCTGTAATCCCAGCACTTGCGAGGCTAAGGCAGGAGAATTGTCAAGAGTTCAAAGCCAGGCTAGGTAGGCTACACAGTGAGTTCAAGACCAGCCTGAACTATATAGTGAGACCTTGTCTCAAAAAAAAAAAAAAAAAAAAAAAAGCCTGGAGATTCAAAGATGGTCACAATAATTTATTCACATTTGAAATTATGAAGGATTAAATAATTACAAAAGACTTAAGAATTAATTATGAAAGACAAAAATATGTGTAAGATCTCAGGGTAAAGAAAAATTTCCTAAAAGGCCCCAAAATATATGAACAGCAGATAAACTGATACATTCAATTACATTAATTACATCAAAATTGGGAATTTTATCAAAAGACCCACAAAAAGAGGAAGACAAGGCAAAGATATCTGCAACATATTACATGACATAGTATGAGCATCCAGAACATGTATGAAGAGCACCAATGTAGCATTTAAAAGTTAGAAGGCTTAATATTTTAAATGCCTAAGACTCCCATAGGCATTTCATAAAATACAAAATTGGGATAAACATGAGGAGCTGCTCAACCTCGTTAGTAATCAGTGATGCAAACTGTATTTAAATCATATACTATCGAAACTCTAACTCACTTCAATGGTGGGAACAAAAACACAAACTTACACACTTACTGCTGTGGTCGGGGCTCTAACACCCCAGCCCCACCCCAAAGCACCAGGGACGAGAGATTGTGCCCCAAACCTCTAAATTCATGAGCTGAAATAAACTTCTTCCTCACTCAAGTTGTTCATCTCAGGTATTTGCTGCAGTGACGGAAACCTATCTAACACTTGGCAAAGTTGTGGACGCGATCACTGTACGTCACAGTGGCTGCACTCACAGAAATCACGGACATGAGCACCAAGTTCTAATAGCCCGACCACGAAAGCAATGCGGAAGTCCATCAACCAAAGAAGGGGGAATAACCTGGGCTAAAACCACAATTTATTTCATATTTATTAAATATTTTTGTTAGCTTATCCAAGTCATTCCGACCCGGATAAGCTAACAAAAACAAGAAACAGAAGTCATGAAAGAACATATGCCATGTCACTTTATTCACCTAAACTACAAAACCTTGTACAAGCCTGTAAAATTATAACAGAAACTTATAACAAGAAAATTATGGGTAACCGATGCCTGGGGTGGAGAAAATTGCAACAGATGTGGACCCAAAGGGCAATTCTGGGGTGCTCATAATCTAATTGCTTCTCCTCAGCGGTGGGTACCTCAAAAACGACTTCGTGTTATTTGTTACACTGTGCATCTGTATTTGCGTACCTTCTCTGTATGTACAGTGTACTTCACGGAATCTAACTTTCTAGGAAGGTTGTCCAGACAGTAAGACTAAATGCTCTGGAAATGGTACAAGGGAGGCAAAAAGGACGAACAGGATGTACAAGCAGGTGCTGGTCAGAGCGCGTGTGAGCGTGTGTGTTCTCTGTGCTACAAAGAACAGTAAAGCAGGACAAGGAGACCGGTTTCACGGAGAGAACTATTTAACAGCTGGTGGAATCAGTCCTCACCGCGAGCCTCGGAAGCACTACCAAGGCTGTGCAGGCACAGCGGACTGAAGGAGCAATGAGAGCTTAAACTGTGCCTCAAGCAAGAACCGACTGCAGTAAAACCTGCAGTCCCTGACACAGAAAGACCTGGCTGTGTAAGGCTGAACAACTGCAGAGAAAGGAAGAAATGAGAAAGGCTGTCTACATTTGAGGTGCTTCAAAACAGTACTTCGAAGATAAAGTATTTTTTAAAGACTTGGAAAAAACACCTAGGCCATCGAAGACGGCCTGCTCTCTCTGGCTAAGGACACTGTCAGTCAGACACACAGTGAAGGCTCGCTTTTCTGTTTGATTGGTGTTCAGTTTGCGCAGTACCGGGATTGACTCAGAGCTACATCCTTGGTCCTTTGTTATTTTAAGGCAGAGTCTCACTAAACTGTCCAAGCAGACCTCAAGCTAGTGATCCTGCGGCTCCGGCCTCCTGAGTAGCAGGGATTATAGATAATGTGTCTTTCTCGCAGAAAAGGAAAATCAGGCCGAAACATGGGAAGATGTTTTGCGGGGAGGGAAGTACTGGGGATTGAACACAGGGCCTCGGCAAGGAGCTACATCCCCAGCCCCTTCTGACCTCTCGACCTCCCTCCCATCTTTCTCCCTCTATCCTCCCTCCCTCCTCCTTTCCTTCCTTCCCTCCCTCCCTCATTTATTTATCAAGACAGGGTGTCTCCAAGCCACTAAGTTGCCCAGGCTAGGCTCAAATTGTGATAGTCTGGCCTCAGCCTCCCAAAATGCTGGAATTACGGGTATGCGCCACCACACCCAGCTATTTTTGCCCACAACATTTTAAATGTTGACATTTCACAATAAAGAACTCCAGTCCACCTTTCCCCCTCACTATTTACAAGTGCTTGACTGCCTCTTAGGTCTGTTCATTTTGCGTGAGCTTTCTCAGCATGTGGCTTGTTCTCAGTAAGTAAGGTTCTCAAAGGGAGTAGATTTTAAGTCCCCACCTTATGCCCGCTTTCCATTTCATGTATTAGATGGCAGGTGTGGCACTGCCATATGCCGTACCTTTTGATCCATACAGATGGGGCGGGCGACCCCGGAGTCCAGCTGCGCCCTCTGCCCCATGAGCATGAATAAAGGCAGTGTGTCACGTGTAGAGATTCCTGTCTCCGCTGTAGCTTTCCCTCCCTGTTTAAAAGGAATCCTCCTTCCCTTGTTCAACACAAGGGGAAACGGTGACGAAATAGACGCTTCCCTAAAGCACTCTGGCTTAGTGCGTAACTCACAAGGTATTTGCCGCTTGCCTACTGCACGCTGGGCCTCCGAGAGAGGAACAGGGAATGGAGACCCCTGAGTTGTGAAGCTTACAAAGACGGGGGACCAAAAACGGGGTGGGGAGGGTGGTCACAGGACCGAGGCCCGGGACGCGGAAGTCAGCGCTGGTCAGAGCGTGTGTGAGGCGGCCGAGGTCAGCGCTCTCACTGGGCTCTAGGGGGACAGGAGCTCATTGTTGCCGTATTTCTCTGTATATTTTTAGCTTAATAACAAATGTACAACAAATCGGTCCAAGGAGGACAACAGAGCAAAACAATCAAAAATAAAATCTAAATACGGTGAGTAATAAGGGCCTAAATAACCCCATTTTCTCAGCCTGAAGCTGGTGTCTTACAGAACAGGACTATGGAGCTGAGACCTGTCTCGACGGGCTTGTAAATCTGCATATTAACATGCCAGATGGGGCGCCTTATGCTCCCAGGAACGAGCCAAGTGCTCCGGTAGAGCCACTGCTCAGCCTCAGGAAAGGGGCCAAACCAAGAAACACGGTTCTGAACTGCTGTCCCCTCTCCCTCTCAAAGGCTGAGGGATGACTGAGCTGGAGAGACGTGGACAGAATCAGGGGGAACCACTGTAATGTTCTCCAGTGTGGTTCCTTCCCCGGCCAAAGAAACACGTGTGATCTGAGGAAGATTTCCACTGCCCTGGAAAACTGCATTTGCAATCACAGAAGCAAGGTACAGTGTTCTCACCATACGTCCATACGTGCCATGGTGTTGGTGTGGTTATTAGTCCCTTTCTGTCCTTTCAGTTCTGGTCGCTTACATGCCAAAACTACACACATAAGTACGTAACACAAGCACTGTGAGAACAAGTAATAACGAATTCCTCCAGAGAAATTAAAACCCAACATTCTGCTTTTGGTTTGCCAGGATAGTCGTTCTTATAAAGGCATAATCAAGTAAGTAACCTGCTTAGAGAACGAAGATCCTCTCCAAGTTGTGGCACTTTCTTCAGTGGAAGCACTGACACATGCTTTAACAGGAAGGCGAGGGACACAGACCTCAAAACAAGCAACAGAAGAATTTTCTGTGGTTATACAATATGAAAAAGAATTGTTCACAAAAATTTTAAATAGCACGGCATGCCACGTTTTACCTATTCAATAAGCAAGGGGATTTTTAGCAAGAAATCAACACATTTCTCTTTGCTGGATGTGTAGCCAGTAGCACTTGAGACCACAAGCAAAGTCCAGTCTTTTTCATAAATTACATTTCCTATCATATGTTGTTCGCGATTCATCCTTGGAACAGTAACAGACTTCAAAAGGTCAGAGCCGGAAAGATTTCCAAGAGGAAATGAAAGGGCCATGGAATGCTTCTTGGAAAACTGAGGACCATTTTTGACTTGATTTACCAACATTTCATGATAACACTGTGTGTTTTACCAAAAGAATAATGTCATTTCTATCCTCAAATTAGATACGCCAAACTTGTACTATCACTGTCACGGCTACTCTGCATTCAATTATGTAGTCAAAATCAGAAGCTTATCGATGCAGTTAAAAGTTTTCATAAAAACATTAAAACCCTCATACCATAAAAATATTTGCTGGTCAACTGACCATCATCAAATAAGTAGTCCGCTTGGAAAATAAAGATCCTCTCCGTGCTGTGGCACTTCCTTCAGTGCAGGCACTGACACGTGGTTTCAGTACTTTCCTTCTTACTTTTCTCCTAGAACCTGTTCTTTCTGGTTGAATTAATCACTCAAAACAGACTGGAGACAAAGGTACCCAGCGGATGTGGAGGCCATGACAGTGGGATACTGGCAAGGACTGGCCCGTGTCTGTGCTCCAAGCCTGGTGCGGTATGGGAACAAACACATAAAACTGATGAGATTAAACTGGAGGGAAGGTGTGGCTCAGTGGCAGAGCACTGGCCCAGCACACCAGAGGTCTGGGTTTGATCCCAACCACGCCCGCCCCACACAGTTTTACAGGGACGCGCTCTTCTCACAGAGAGGGGCACCAGACAAATGCGTGCAGATTTTGGAGAACACAGTGGGAGAAAGGGAAGAGAACGGATATGCAGGGGAGTCTGGGGAGGAGGAAACAAAGCTTCTATAGGGGTAAGAATTCAAGAACAAGAAAATAAAGGGTATTCAAATCCATGTATAAAATTATTCCTTACAATCTTCTTTTACTAGATATAGGAAGAGGCTTATGTTTTTGTTGTTAACTAACAAAAAATAACTTTGCATGTTTATGAAGTACAGTGTAATGTTTTGGGATATAATACCGTTACAGAATGACAAATCGAACTGACTGTATGTTCTGCTAACTGAGATACTTCTTCTCTCCTCTGGTGTATGAGAAACATTAAAAAAGTTCTGTCTTCACAATTTTGAAATAGATACCACATGATTACTAACTATCGTCACTGTGCTGTGCAACAGATCCCAAAAGCTCATTCTTTTCATCTAATAGAAATTTTAAATTATTACAGTAGAAGACCAACAGAAAAATGTGGAACACATCCTGCATTTATGTCACCCTTGCACAGGGACTGCCCTAATCATCTCTGCAGCAGTCCAACTTTAGTGTGTGTGCTACCCAAGTGCTATGGCTTGTGTCTACATGTCCCCCACAAAGCCTCATGTGCTTAGAAGTGGGGTTTTTCAAAGGGGGCTGGATCTAGGGTGTGTGATGCTAGGATCTAGGATGTGTGATGACTACAGTCTACTGGTTTGGCGTGGTTCTGGGTGTGGACAATGGGATGAACCTTCCTGGGTGTCAGTGCTGTCCCCCTACAGGCATGTAGCCTGGATAGGATACAAGGGGCAGAAAGAGGACTGCAGCTGTCTCTTGCTATGTCTTTGCTACTTCACTGCTTTGCTGCCTTCTGCCCACCATGAACTGTTTCTGCTCTGCAATGCCCCTGCCAGTCCTTGGAGCCAGCCGAGTATGGACTGAAATCTCTACAAACTGTGAGCTAAATAAACCTTTCCTCCTTTAATGTTGGGTGTTGAGTATTTTGTCTCAGCCACATGAAAAGAAACTAAGACCCCAGGCAAGCAGGAGATGTTGTAATCTTGACTTTGGGGCATTTTCTACAACATACATCTGTATACAATTACTGTGCCATAGAAACAAAATCCATCTTCCTCCCAGCAAAGACAGCCAACAGAACAAGCAACTCGCTGGAAGTATAACCGTAAACATTTAGCATTGTTTTGAATATAAGAATAGGAAAAGCTTTTATTTAAGAGTTTTTCAGAGTCTAGAGAAAGAACCCATCCATCACTTATTTTCAATGGAACACGGTGCTTCTTGGAACAAGCCCAGAGGATCCTGCTGTTAAACTGAGACCCATGCAGGAAGGAAAAGTATGTCTTGCACAATGCCATGCATGTGACATGGAGGCGGGGTGCTTATCCAGCAGGGAGACACCCCTATAGCACAGGGGCTCCTGCCGGTGGACTTAATTACAGCACAGCAAGTGAAGCCGCCATGAAGACAGGCAACCAGGGCAGGCTGCCCAGCCCGCCCTGGGCAGATACTCTGCTGCTTCTCACCCAGGCAAGACCTGCAAGCAGCCTCTGAAGATGGATCCTCGCCAACAAGATTTTTGCTACCACTATTTTTAAAAAGCGCTGTGCCCAACATATGCTACAGTAAAAATTATCCTTAATCTGAGAGCCAATCAGTGTGTGCACACTGAGCCTGGGTGGTGTGCCAGGCACAGGAGAAAGGTCTACAGCAGTGGATCATCTAGCTTAGAAATGTGGGTTTAATTTAAGAGCTTTTTAAAAATCATACTGCATACACAAAAATAGAGAGGCCATAAAACCACCGCCCTACAAATGCTCATTGACAATAATCAACACGAAGGTACAGAAACAGAGGGAGCTCACGAAAGAAACCCGGGCCTAAGCCACATGGGTGGTGCGCCATGCACAGAAATCACGTTGGGGGCAAAGGTCACTGAGCCTTAATAAAGCAGTCACCATAGCAACCACACAGCCTCCAGCACAAAACACACAATTAGCCCCCAATTATGAAGTGGTGACGTAAGTGCCAAATAACGGCACTGAGAAAATTCTATCTTGTATCAAAATTTTTAAAAGAAAAATTAACTACAAACTTACTAAAGAAGAACCAAGCTATTACTGTCACACTGTCTTATGAAACTAATGTTATGTGTACTTTTCTGCATGTAAACCACAGCTTCCTGGTCACTGTAAAGAATTAGTCAAAGCCACAGAATTCTTTATTCCTGTGTGTACATGTACAATAATGGCACATATGTAGGTTAGAGTTAGTTTATAATTTTCATAGCATGTAAATGTTCAGATGTGTATATACAAATACACATTCACATTTTTAAGCGAAAAAATAAAATTTCAAAGCAAGGTAACAGGAGAGTAACAGTGGTTAATGCACTATAACATGGTTATCTTTAAATTAGTTACTCAGAGTACAGGATACAGGCAGTCCAAGTAATATTAGCACAAACCTTTCTTTTCCATGAACTAAGAAAAGTGAGTAGTATAACTATCTCTTCTTTTCTCCTTTCCCCATCCCAATTTCTTTTTCCTTTCGAACAGTTTCTTCTCGTTTCACAATTTCTACTGTACATTTTCAATCTGATTTACTCTTTCAGCTTCTCACACTAGGGAGACAATACAATGTTTGCACATGTAAGTTTGCTTTATTTCACTTGAGTATGGTCTCTAGTTGGATCCATTCACCTATAAAAGTCTCCAGTTCATCCTTCCATATACAGTGGAGTAACACTCCATTATATAAAAAGACCACATCTTTTTTATCCATTCCTCAGTTGACGGGCATTTGGGTTGTTTCCAAGATGTAGCTATTACAAATTGTGCTGCTATATCACTGTGTTACGATGTTTCTAATTCTTCTAGGAAGATACCAAGAATAGTTGGGTCAAATGGGACCTCCAATTCTAGTTTTTTGAGGAATCTCTACACTGATTTCTACAGTGGTTGCACCAGTCTACACTCCCACCAACAGTGGAGAAGGGTTCCTTTTTACCCACACCCCCTCCAGCATTTGTTGTTGGTTGATTTATTGACAGTAGCCATTCTTTCTAGAGTGAGATGGAATCTCAGTGTTGTTTTAATTTGCACCTCTCACATGACCAGTGATGTTGAACATTTTTTCATGTTTATTTGCTGTTTGCATTTCTTCATCTGAGAAGTGCACATTCACATTTAACACAGCTCTGAACTAAGAAAGCACAGCTTAGTGAGCTGAATGAGTTCACATACATAAACTTACAGAACTGTGTCAGCCAAAGTCAACACTGCTAAGTCCAAGCTATTACTTCTACGATGGCATTGTCATTGCTGATGTCATGAGTACTGCTATTAAAAATATGAGTTTTGAAGTCACACTGCCTGAGTCAAATGTTGGTTTCATCACTGTTTAGGCAAATTAATTTATCTGTGCCTCAAATTCCCCATGTACGAAATGGAAATGTGAATAAGAACATCTATTTCACAGGCCGCTGAGGGTCCTGCCCTAAGTTGTAGTGTTTAGCAAAATACCTAGGATGTGGTAAAGTGCAGAACACAATTTTGTTACTTTTGCAGTTTAAATGTTTGGCTTGGTCACCTAGCTCGTAAATAGTAAATCTGAATTAAAACTTTGGTTTCATGATAAAGTCTAGGGTATTTTCTATAGCCACCGCTGCAGGGAAACACACTGTACTGTTATGGTTGATAGGCTGTGTCAACTTGGGGAGTCTAGAGGCTTGGCTGAGTGACTCAGCAGGAAGCCAGGGTGCTTACTTTGTACACATCCTGAGGCTGTGGAAGAGGAGGGCATGGAGACTGTGTGAGATCTACACGCCCCCTGGGTGGGGGGAGCCTGTTTACAAGGTAAGGGAGGGACAGAGGCTGCTTTGCCCCCGCTCCTCTCCTTTGCTCTTCTGGTTTTGGCTGTGTTCTACCACCATGAACCGTTTGCCCTCTGCCATGTGCCCTCTGCCTCAGAACCAGCCAAGTATGGACTGAAACCTCTGCAAACTATAAGCTAAGTAAACCTTTCCTTCCTTCATTTTGTGCGTTGGGTATTTTGTCTCAGCAATGAGAGAAAAGTAACCAAGACACATACACATGCACATACACACACACGGGCCAGTTAAACAGCTATATGTCCCCTGATACAGTAACTAAGGCCACAGTGAATATCAAAGCCTTTTTAAAAAGATACTTGGGATCAGACCCAAGGTCTCGCACATGCTAGGCAAGTGCTCTACCACTGAGCTACATGGCCAGCCCTGCCAAAGGCCTGCCTGATGTCAGGTAGGGAGCCAGGTGTTTCCGCAGAACACTCACCAAAAATTACCTTCTTCTCTTTTTTCCTATAACTTTTTGTTTTTAAAAAAAAATTACTTCCCATTATTATGGGAAATATTGGAGAGTATTAGTGGGAGCCATAGAAGTCAAATAATTTGTTAATAAAATAACTAAAGTATAAAGCTTCACTGAAAAGCAAAGTTGCACTAAACCAAACGGCACCTTAGCTGTAGGTACAAACAGCTATCTCTGGAGCCGTAACAAAGCTCATGAAAAGCTGCTCAGTAAAGAACTGGGAATGCTGAGCACAGAGCTGTCTGTTCATTTCTTGAGAACCTTCCAGTCTGCACAGACAGGTCCTAGTCAGTCTGGCTGGACACCCTCACTGAGACCACAGGGCAGGCCCAGCCATCTCTCCGTTCTCACCTCTACCCCCAAATTCACTCACTAGTTCATTTACTCATTCAGTTGTCACCTAAGGTGTCTGTGGTGGGACACTGAATGAGATACAAAGAACATGGCAAAGAAAACAAACACAAACCCCATCCCGGAACAGTGGACCATTATGTACCTCGGGTTTCTCTAGAAAACAGACAGGACACCTTCCGGCCAGCACTGAAGGTGGACTTGGGGCAAGATTATATGCCGGCTGTTTCTATATATTCTACCTACCTCACTCAACAGGAAACGTTAGGGCCAATCTGATGGTACATACCTATAATCCCAGCATTCTGGGAGGCTGAGGCAGGAGGATCTCAAGTTCCTGCTCAGCCTGGGCAATTTTGCAAGACCCTGTGTCAAAATAAAAAATAAAAAGACTCTGGACATGTACATAGTTTAATGTAAAAGCTCTTGATTCAATTCCCAGCATGGAAAAAAAAAAAAAAGCAAGCATCAGTGCTGTCATTCCTATTCAGTAGATGAAACAACGGAGGCTTCAAGACCTGAGGTAAAACTAAGAATGAAATCCGGGTTCTCTTACTCCAAGTCCGCGGCTCTTTGTTCCGTGCTGTGATCCTCTTTCAACACCTCCCTTTTCCGGTCCTCCGCTTTCCTTCCTCCTTTCTTGTACTTCCTTGGGAAGGTGAGACAGTGTCAGCATTTCAATCAGAAGTAAAAGTCAAGCCTTTGCCGGGAAGAGGGGTGACGGAGACCGAGGCACGAGGGTGCCTGACCTGTGCTGGCAGGGACTGAGGCAAACGAGAGACTTGTACCCTTTCTACAGGAGTGCACACGCCCAGCTCCAGCCCTCTGCTGCCATGCAGAAATGCCAGCCCAGGGCTTTGTGAAATCTCCCAACTTTCGGAGCAAGGCCTTAAACCCAGATTTTCATATGACTCTACTCAAAAGAGAGCTGCCCTAAATCCACGGTTTCTCAGGCACTAGGATGACTTCTGTCCCTGGGACACCAGCCTGTGGCCCCCACCCACGCACAGCATCCGTCACTGCAGATTATCACGTGTGAGATTTAAGAACCCAGCGTTCGTGGTGCAGCAAACCACGGGATTGGTGCAGGGGTGTGTGGGGACCTGGTCCCATTCTGAGAAACGAGGGGGCAGGCACCGTGCTGAAAGCAATTCAGCCATCACCTCTTCCAAAATCCAGAGAGCATCTGACTCACTTCCTCAACACCCCTGCCAGTCTGGCTCCTGCTGCAGCACGGTGAGCCAGAAGGGAAGCCTCTGCTGCCTGACTGCACACTGCTCACATCCGCACGCAGACTCTCCCCATGGGAAGTCGAGTCTACACCGGGTATCTGCACCCGCTGGTCCCTGGGCCAGACATCCACAACATTCCAGAAGCGGCACACCAACAGTCCTCACGTGACTCTGCCAATGCAGACAAAGACCTCATCAGCTTGCTATGCGGCCTTTGGGGACAACAGCGTGCTCTGGTGACGCCAGCTGTCAGCAAAGCCTTCCTGAGTCCCACTGGGGAGCAGGGGGCGACCTGTTACTTCTGCCAGCACCATCTTTCATTGCAGGGTTTATTTACATAACGTCTTCATGCTCCTAACCTCAGGTGCGCAGCCTGCTTCTTATACAGAATTATATTAACTCTTTGGCTTAAAATTTCCCAACATCCACTTTAGTAACAGAATGGGGTTGGTTGCACAGAATGCTAAAAGGATAGGCCTGGCTACTTTGTTTGACTTCACAGGAAGAAAATGACTTAAAAATTTAGCTTTGTAATAGAAACAAAGAAATATAGCTACACATTCTTGTGTACCCTGAAATGTAGCCAATTTAAGTCCAGTAAATTACATCATGGCGCATTACAGCTATAGGATGATGCTTATTTTCCTGTCAGAGTGATGAATCCTTTCCAAATCATAAATGTTTTGGCAGGCTCCTTTAATTCTTTTTTTAAACAGAGTACCAAAACTGGGATGCATCATAAGAATTTTCAAATAAATGTTTCATTTCCTAAATTGCATTGTGAAATACTGTTACCCCTTCACTTTGATACCTCTTTATTATCTGGTATCTTTACATATATCTTTGTTTCTTATTAAAAAAAAAAAAAAAACAAGGGGGCACCTACAGCCTGCAAAGTCAGCCAAAATGATTTTTTAAAACATTTATCAGACTTCTTCACTCCAGCAGCTGCCAGTCATGCTTAAGATGAAATGCAGATGTCCTGCCCAGCCCCCCAAGCCCACCTGCTGCCCATGCCCACCTTGCTCCCATCTGCCCCCGCCCCACCACGCTGAGCGCTGGGGGGTAGGTGCCTGCTGGAGGGGTCTGGAATGTGCAGCTGTCTCTTTGCAAACACAGTAATTTACGAAGGAGGTGGCCACAGGTAGGGAGTGGGCAGGGTTGGGGATGCTAGAACCACAGAGCCACATGGGGCCCCACATGGCATCCCATGTCCCCACGCAGCCCCACAGAACCACGCTTGGCCCCAAAGAGCCACATAGGGCCACACATGGCCCCACAGGGGCCCATAGAGCCACACACAGCCCCACAGCCCCATGTAGCACAGCGCAGCTCTGCACCACCAAGGTTCGTGGCACTTGATGCCAACAGCACCGTGCTGTGTTCACCAGCACCCACTCACTGCCACCCCCTCCCCTGGTCTCCACGTATCCGCCCTCAGCCAGGACAGCCCGCTCTCTGCATGCGCCTTAACCCAATGGGATTCAGCCCCCCAGTGGGTCATGGGTGGGGGGGCTGCCCACTCACAGGCTGCCAGTCTCCTCACTCCTTAGCCCTGCTTCCTTTTCTTTTCGCACAAACCACTGTGCTAAGCTACTTATTTGCTTGTTTGTTTTTGTTTTTTGTCTTTTTTAGACAAGGTCTCACTATGCAGCTCAGGCGGGCCTTGAGCTTTACTTTGTAGCCCAGGCTGGTCTCAAACTCGCAACAATCCTCCTGCCTCAGCCTCCCGAGTGCTGAGATTACAGGCATGCGCCACCACGCCCCGCTTTGCTTGCTTGTTTGTGACTTTCTCACCAGTCTGTCAACACCCAGAAGCACCTAAGAATGCCTGGGGTCTGGCAGTTGTTCCACAGTCCTGTGCGAAATGAACAAATGTCTATTGATCATTCTTCTTATTCAGGGGTAGGAATTCTTAAAATCTTCAGACTGAGAATACAAGGCCAACACACCATCATCCCTGGTTATTTCTTCCTATGCTGTTTCCCTTCTTGCAAAGGAGTTTTGCAGTTGCTGTTGTGGTTTTGAGATGGATGTCCCTGTGTCCCCTGTGGCTTAGTCTGGCCTTGCGTCCTGGCTTCATGCAGTCTTCCCACTTCGGCCTCCCATGGAGCACATGCTACCTCATGGACAATGGGCACACGCAACCACACTCAGCTGCTATGGAACTGACTTAAAATCACGCCACTTTCTGGGGTTGGTGTCCACACCCATAATCCCAGCCACTGGGAAGGCTGAAGCAGAAGGATCACAAGTTGGAAGCCAGCCTCGGCAACTCAGTGAGACCCTACCTCAAAATATAAGCAGCTGGGAGTATAGCTCAGTGCAAGCCCTGGGTTCAGTCCCTAGTATCACAAAAATGGTAAAATAAAATCTGCAACTTTGACTTTTACATGATAAATTTAAACTAGCCTGAGTAAGCACTTAACTCTTTCACAAAATGTGAAATGGGCTTTTTTTCTGAGCAGAGTCCTTCAGGTAAACTTGGCAAATGAGCAACTTCTCCAACTCCTAGAGCTGCTGAGCAAGGGCAGGGCCGCCCAAGGGCACTGAGGGCACCAGCGGGAGCTGCACTGTAACGCCAAGGGCAGCAACTCCCGAATGCACTAGAACAGGCCCAGAGGTGCACAGACTTTCAAGGCCACAAAGAGGTGAAACACAACACAAATTTTTTTAAAAATCACCTTCTGAGAGCCCTAAATCAAAGTTCAAAGGGGTCTGTGAAATGCACTTAAAGGCTTGTAATTAAGTAAAGATGTTCATGGAGATATCTAGGTTTTAGAATATGAGTTTACAGAAATGTCTTAAAGCAGTCTTTGCCTGAATGCCTGGAAACCTGCTGAGATCGTATTAAGGTGGGAGGAGCACACGGGACTGCCTCTGTATACAGACCTACGCGCTAGCGGGGTACGTGGTGACAGATGGCTTCTGTAAGACTGTTGGCCCCAAGGCTTGTGTACATTTTCTGTCTTAGAAAATGTTATGTCTTATACAGACTCCTCAGTCACATGCTCAAGGTACACAGCAATTCACACTTCCATTCCTGCACACTTTTCAACATAGGTATCATCGACATTTAATATTTTTCTAAATCAATGGGTAAAAAAGTAAAAACTCACTATGATGTAATCTATACTCCCTAACTACCAAGGTTGCGCATCTTTTCACATATTTGTTGGTTACCTGTAAGCTCTTCGCTGTCTGGGGCCTTCTTTCAGTTATATTATTGTTGTTTTCAATCAGCTCACTGGTGCTGTACATTATGGGTAATAACATCTGTTATGTCAACCATGCTGTATCACTTTTTCCAAACTGTTCTTTGCATTCTGCTTTCACTTATGATAGCACCTTTTCCAAAATATCTATGTAACCACAGGCCAGTCCTGTGTTTTGATTCTAAATTTTGTATCTTAATCAGGAAAATTTCCCCCATATTCATATTTAATCAATGTTTTCAAGAATTCCCCAATTGCAATTTATTCTTTAATGACCCACTAAGTCCTTGGTATCCCAGTGTAAAGTTAATGAAAGAACCAGGGGGAAGCCGGGCATGGTGGTGCACGCCTGTAACCCCAGCACTCGGGGAGGCTGAGGCAGGAGGATGGTTGTGAGTTCAAGACCATCCTGGGCTACAAAGTGAGCTCAAGGGCAGCCTAAACTGCATAGCAAGACCCTGTCTCAAAAAGATTTTTAAAAAAGAAGTAAAAGAACTAGAGGAGATCCTGAGAAAGCGAGGGGGGCAGGAAGGAAGAGACAGGAGGCCTGAATGTGGTTCAGGGACAGAGTGCTTTGTGTGTGCTCATGGGGCCTGGGTTCTATCCCCACTAGAGCAGAGAGAGAGATTGGAAAAGTTGTGAAAAGTGACACTAGCTTGCTAACCGTCTCCTTCATTGTTAACATTCTGAAGGGAAAGAAAAACTTTTCTAAAAAAATTTGTTTTTCTGGTGCCAGAGGTGGAACCCAGGGCCTGGCATGGACCGGGCGATGCTCTGCCACCTTGTTACACCTTCAGCCTCCCCCCCAAAAAAACCTCAGATATTTTTACTTGAAATTATAATTAAGCCACAAACATAAGGAGCACTGGCTTAAAACTATCTGAACACAAATCATACTAAAATTTTTTTTTCTAAAATATAAAAGGAGGGAGGATCCGGGGAAGATGGCGACCGGGTGAGCAGCAAGGGAGCGAACCTCCTTAATAAACACCACCAGCTCGAGACAGACTTGGTGAGCGTGAATGCCGGAACCTCGGCTGGGAAGTTTAAACTGGGCGTATTTCTCTGAGATGCCGGGGGAGATGTGGTAGGGCGGACCAGGCTGCCGGGGCGAGACGTGGGAAA
>PVLD010023644.1:0-27003 GCA_004027595.1 Dinomys branickii | reverse complement strand
AAAAAAAAAAAAAAAAAAAAAAAAAAAAAAAAAAAAAAAAAAAAAAAAAAAAAAAAAAAAAAAAAAAAAAAAAAAAAAAAAAAAAAAAAAAAAAAAAAAAAAAAAAAAAAAAAAAAAAAAAAAAAAAAAAAAAAAAAAAAAAAAAAAAAAAAAAAAAAAACAAAAAACCATTCGCATACCTCACAGAACTAGAGAAAACATTCCTAAAATTCATTTGGAACGAGACCTAGAATAGCAAAAGCAATTCTGGACAACAAAGACAAGTCTGGAGACATCACAATCCCTGACTTGAAATTACACTACAAAGCTACTATGATAAAGTCAGCATGGTTTTGGCAGAAGAAAAAGAAGATCTAGGATCAGTGGAACAGAATAGAAGATGCAGACACAACTCCAAACATACTCAGCTCTTTATTTTTGACAAAGGAGCCAGACATGTTCACTGGAAGAAAAATAGTCTCTTTAATAGATGGTGCTGGAAAAACTGGTTTCCATATGCCAAAGACTAAAACTAGATCCATATCTATCACCATGTACTACACTAAAGTCAAGATGGATCATCAAAGATCTAAATATTAAAACAGAAACACTAAATCTACTGGAAGAAAAAATAGGTAGAAATCGTGAAGACATAATAGCCATAAGCAGAGATATCATGAACAAAACCCAGACCGCACAGGAAATACCACAAAGAATCACCAAATGGGATTTCACCTTATTAAAAAGCTTTTGCACTACAGAAGAAGTCATCAAAAGAGTGAAAAGACAACCCACAGTGTGAGAAAAAAGTATAACCATTGTCCCTCAAAAGACTTATATCTAAAACATATAAAGAATTGAAAAAAATCAGGGCCCTCAAATTCAAAGACCCAATTCAAAAATGGGCACTGGAAATGAATACACACTTCTCAGATAAAGAAATACAATTGGCAAATAAATAAATGAAAAAATGTTCAACATCACTGGCCAGTTGAGAGATGCAAATTAAAACAACACTGAGATCCCATCTCACCCCAGAAAGAAGGGCTGTCATCAAGAAATCAACCAATAACAAATGCTGGCGGGGCTGTGTGGAAAAAGGAACACATCTTCACTGTTGATGGGAGTGTAGACTGGTGCAACCACTGTGGAAATCAGCATGGAGTTTCCTTTAAAAACTAGGATTAGAGGTCCCATTCAACTCAGCTATTCTTCTTCTGGGTATCGTCCTAGAAAATTAAAAACATTGTACCACAGCAATATATGTGCACCCATGTTTACAGCAGCACAATTAGTCATAGCTAAATCTTGGAAACAACCCAAATACCCATCAATCGAGGAATGTATTAAAAAATATGTGGGGGTTTCTTTATATAATGGAGTATTACTCCGCCATAAAGAAGACTAAACTTGAGACTTTTTTATAGATGCAATTTGAGACCACACTCATAAGTGAAATAAATCAGACCCACGTGTGTAAACATCATATTGTCTCACAAGTGTGAGAAGCTGAACAAGCAGGAAAGATCTGAAATGTACAACAGATACTGTGAATTGAGAAGAAACTATTCAAAAGAGAAACTACTAGAGGAAAGGGGAAATGAAGTAAGGGAAAAGGAAAAACTATATATGTACAAGATGGTTAAGATAGTTATACAGCTAGTTTCTCTTAGTTCATTAAAAAAAGGTCTGTGCTAATATTATTGGGACAATATTTCATGCCTACATCTCGTTCCCCAAGTAGCTACTGTGGAGATAACAATGCATTCATTATTGTTACTCTCCTATTAGCCTGATTTGAAATCCTATTTTCTTTTTATTTCTAGTTTTTTTCTTTAAAATAAAAAAAGTTTCAAAAACATCTCAGCCATTAGGGAAATGCTAATCAAAACTACGTTAAGATCCCATCTCACCTCAGAATGGCTGTACAAAAAATGATAATTGCTGGGGGGACAGGAACACTTTAACCCTTTTGGTAGGAATGTAAGTCAGCACGGGCACTGGAGTTTCCTCAAAAAGATGCTGGCGGGTCCCAGCGGCTCCGGCGAGGGAAGGAGTGGCAGCGGCCGAGGAGCAGAGCTCCGCGGGGCACCGGTGCACCTGGGCCCGCAGCGCCGCCAAGATGCCCGAAAGAAACGTCAGCTCGGCTGAAGGAGCCGCAGGGCAGAGGAGGAGCCCAAGAGCAGATCTGCGAGGTCGTCGGCTAAATCTGCTCCCGCAAAAGTAGAAAAGAAGCCAAAAAAGGAAGCGGGAAAGGATAAATCTTGGGACAAAATGTTCAGGCAAAAGGCATAAGGGGAGCAGAGGGAAAACAGGCCGAAGTGGTCATCCAGAAGCCAGGGAAGATTTGCCTGCGGAAAATGGAGAAAGTAAAAACGAGGAGAGGGCAGCCTCTGGCGAAGCAGAAGAGAAAGAAACCAGGTCTGATTAATCACACACCGCGTCTTATTAGTGCTGCCTGCCTCCCTTCTTGTACAGTCCAGAGGAATATTTTTATCAACTATTTTGTAAATGCAAGTTTTTTAGTAGCTCTAGAAACATATTGAAAAAGAAGAGAATCCCAACTCATCGCATTTTTTAAGTGTAAGTAATTTTTTTAGAGGTGAAATCATTCGCTGGTTGTTTATTTTTTGGTACAACCAGAAAATAGTGAGATACTGAATTGTGGCAGGCTCTGAGTGTCTCGGGGGTCGGTTTATTATTCCACAGATGGGAGTTAGTTTTATATCCTGCAATACAAAGCATACTAAATGGCAATTCGTTATCACAGTCATGCCTTCACTATGTCTTGGATATTTTAAATGACTTCTACTCCCATGTTGTTGTTAGTAGTATTGTTTCCTAAAGAAAATGACTTTCTGATTGTTGCGCTGTCAGAATCGTGCACGCTCTGTAACATCTTTGGTCACGGTAGTCCAGTTTGCCTAATTTTGTTCATGTGAAAGGTCAAAAATTTGAGTTTATAGTGTGTACAGCACAAAATTGTGAATCAGTGGGACTTAAGTAACACTTTGTCAGCATTTGAGGATACTGGAACTTAATTCTCTTACAGAAATTTGCCTCAAATTTGAAGCTGGAAATTCACTGGAATAACTGAAAAAGAAACACTACAGGTCGTTTTAGATTTTTGGCACATGTGTTAAGAACTGTGTACAAAGTGAAATGTCTGTACTGATCCTCAACTCAACCAATAAAATCTCTAGTATAGAAAAAAAAAGTAGATAGTACTACCATTTTATCCAGCTATGCCAGTCCTTGGTACGTACCTGAAGGAATTAAAGTCAACATAATGAGTATCTGCATACCTATCTTTCTTTATTGTGGCACAGTTCACAATAGCAAAGATAGGGAACCAGCCTAGCTGCCCATCAACAATGAATACATAAAGAAAATGTGATTGTGCTTGTGTATACACAATGGAGTATTATTTGGCCATAAAGAAGAGCGAATTTGTCATTTGCAAGAAAATCGATAGACCTAGAGATTATCATATTGAGCAAAAGAAACTACATCCAGGAAGATAAATATTGAACTCTTTGCCCAATATGTGGAATCTTAAAAAGACGACCTGAAAGTAGAAGGGAAACTATTATTAGACAAGAGAAAGGGAATAAGGACAGGAGAGGGGGGTGTAGGGCAGGTAATGAGGAGGATGGATCTGATGAAAACGTTATGGGCATCCAGAAAAATGCCACATTGAAAAAATGACACGTGTGACACTTGCACATCATGGTGGCTTCTGGGGGAACGTGAGCCTGGTGGCCAGTGGCTGGGTGGATGTGGTGATCTGCATGCGGGTGCTGTGCTCCAAGGAGAACCAGGAGCGTGGTCTCTATGAGGTGTGCAGAGTGCTGAGGCCCGTGACTGAGACCCATCCCCACTTTGTACTAAGCCAGACAGGCGTCAGCTGCATCAGAACACTTGTGGACTCAGCGTAGCCCCCAGGAGAGTGACCTTGGACAAGTCCCTTCACACATTAGTTTATGTATATAATCCAAAGACACTTAGAGGATGCTGACCACATTTGATAGCACAGTATTTCTGGGCTCAGAAAAATTAGTCTCAGGAAGAATAAATGACCTGCACCGTGACTTCATAGCTCACAAAAATGACAGATGTCACTAAAACTCAGGCGCCTTAACTTCAAGCCCAAAGATTTTATCACTGGACTGGTTCTTTGTTGGCTTCCAATTTGGCCTCTTCAAAATCCCATCACAGACCCCAATTTTCACAAGATGAGAACAGCAAACCCCCTATGGGACATGCCAGAACATCTCCATTCTCCAACAAATAAGTACTTGTGAGTACACGGATAGCCATCTTTCTTCATGTCATACGGCCTTTGGTTTTACCTCGGGGCCTCACAGAGTTATCTACATACCATTTTCCAGCCCTTTCCCCTAGTGATGGTCATTTGTTGTTTCTGAAAAAAGTAGGGGAAATTATGCTGGGGAGAAGGAATAAAGGAAGCGAGAGTGGGAAGCAGTTTCTCCAAAGTCATTGCTCATGGCATTGTCTCACATCTCTGGACACAGCTTCCTCTTCAGTGTTTCTGACATCACTACTTTTCATTATAAAAATAATTCATCAACGCAGGGTCATTGTTAAAAAGAATTCAAAAGTTAAAGAAGAACATGATGCAGGGGTAAAAATTGTCCCTTTGCTTCCTGAACGTCCCTCTCTACCTGTCCCTAGGTAGCTACTTGTGTTCTCCCCTCCTGGTATTTGGGAACTTTTCTAGCTCAAATTTACTGATAGGTACTTTCATTTTTCAAGTTGAATTTGAAGCCGGACTTCACGATAAAAAGACTACAGTAACATGACCCCCCTCAACTTGGACTACACGTACAGCAATTTTTACTTCGCCATTTGTTACCTCCTCTTTTGTCTCAGTTCCACAAACACCTCCACCCCAAATTCTGGATTTGATTGAAGTAATCTGTAATTTTAGTCCTAACCTATTATAAAGGACTTGTCTCCCTTGTCTTTTATTTTCAAAAGTCCCTTCCAATTTATTACAGTTTAACATTGTTTTATCATCACACATTTATTTACTATAAATTTTTCTAGGTGTACTGTTTTTTGTGCTATTTGTCTTCCTCTCTTGTGAGTTTTGGGTTAGTTTATTTCGTTTGCTTGCTTGTTTTTATTTTCTGAGACAGGGTCTCCCAAGGTAGCCCACAGTAGCCTCGAACTCAAGGTAATCCTCCTGCTCTAGCCTCCCCAGTACCAGGATTATAGGTACGTACCACCATGCCCAGCGGATTGGTTTCTATCTATGCTTTTCAAATTTACTTTTTATTTGCCTAGACTATCTTAAGTAGTTTCCTTAGAACTCTTAGAACTGGTTCATGGGAGCCAAGCGTGGTGGTGCGGCCCTGTAATTCCAGCTACCTGGAAGACAGAGGCAGGAAGATTATAAATTCAAGGCCAACCTGAGTAGCTTACTGAGGGAGGGAGAGGAGGGAGAAGGGAGAGGTTTATAGGTATCTTTGTATACTTGAAAACATTTACCTTCTACACTCACACTTAATACTTTGAAAAAAATAATAATACTTTGCCTTAGAATCTTGGATCTGAGTTTCCCCCAAAAATTATGACTGTGGATTCATGGTCCTTGAGTTTTCCACGTTGCAGAAGATACATTCAGTGACATTCTGATTCTTTTCAGGTAACCAACTTTGTTGGCTTGTTTGTTTATTTGTTTGTTTGTTTTTAGATTTTTTGAGACAGGGTCTTGCTGAGTAGTTCAGCCTGGACTTGAGCTCACTATGCCACCTAGGCTGGCCTTGAATTTGAGTTGATTATCCTGCCTCTGCATCCTGTGTGCTGGGATTATAGGCATGTACCACCACACCCAGCTGACTGTTTCTTTTTGTCTGGATATTTTTAGAATTTTCACTTTTTCTTTGAAATTCAGAAACTGCACCAGGATAGAATTAGATATATATTATTTTTATTAATCTTGCTAGACATTCAAAGAGTCCTTTTGATCTTAATACTTAAATATTTCTTTAAGTCACAAAAGTTTTCTTCCATTGTTTCTTTCTTTATTGGTTCTATTCTATATGTTCCTTTCTCTTCTTTTGGAATAAACATTCAGAGAAAAGATCTACTTTGACAGCCTTGATCTTACCATTTCATGCATAATTTCCATTTCTTGACCCTTTGGTCCCATATTGCAAGGTAGTTCCTCCATTTAATCTCCTAGGTGGCTTCCTCTATAGCCCAGCATTACTTAGTTTATTTTTCTCTTCATCTACTGGATTCTCAATTTGGAACATTTATAGACTGCCAAATCATTTTTATTCTCAGATCAATTTTTAGAAATATGTTATTGAATTCTTATAGAAGTATTGTTGTTCTTATAGATTGTTTTTAAGTTCTACATTAGATGTTCCATTAAATTTTCCTCAATAGAAAAAAATCAAAACTACCTGTTCTGATCATTCAACTTGATGTCATCTTTCCAGCTGGCAGAAAAGTGGCCAGTAGCCAGGACTCTTGTCTGAAGGGTGGACAGAGTTTCCATCTTCTCTGACTGCACCTGGTGTCAACAGCAAAAGAGTTTTCTCCCAGGGAAGCAAATAGAATGAGACCCTTCTAGGGAAGCCGGTCAACAGATTTCAGGGCTTCTCTCCAGATATTTTGCAGAATAGCCAGGGCTGGGTCTTTTTCTTTTCTTGAGGGAGCAGATCCACCCTGTTAGGTGACTCAGTGGATCTCGATTCTGCTGGATAAACCCTTGGGACCAGGGTTCTACAAATTCAAACCTTCTCAGATGTGTGCGCTTGGCTCCAGCAAGAAACCAAACTTCCTCCATGCACCATCATTAGCTGACTGACGTTTCATCCCAAAAATTCACCTCTCTCTCAAATCACCCCACATCCCTCACATATCCCACCTTCCTTCATCCTGATAGACTTATCCCACTAATCAACTTTCACAGCAGAACCGCACAGTAAACTCTGCGTACTTTTTGAACCAAGCAATCGATATCCGTTTTTACTTTTGGTTTCCCCAGAGTTCATCAGTCATCCCAGAACCTTCCCAATGTGTGTAAATCTCTCAGTGTGTTCAAATATGGCAAACTTTGCATCGATTTCTTCATCAGAGTCATTTTCCCCAGAGGCGTTTCCCCTGTTCCCGTGGGACTGGCGCCACTAAGCCTCCTCGCAGCTCTCCTGTTGCGGTCTTCTTCCCCATCATCCCGGAAAACCGCTCCTGCTTCCTCTCTAGCCCCTGACCCCGTCTCCTATATCATGTTTCTTTCTCTTTCATACTTTACTCCCTAGTTTGGATAGAGCACAGTCTCTGGTAACGAGAAATTATGCATGTGAGGCAAACAAGTGTATATCTGAATATTCTCCATTCCCAAAACTAATTCTAGTTTGAACAGCTGTAGAATTCTGACTGGTAAAAGTGTTTTCCCTCAAAAGTTTGAAAGCATCCATTGTTCCTTAGCTGCTGGTATCACTGTCCCATTCTCATCCTCAGTTTCTCATATGAGACAGTTTTTACCCCCTCTGCAAGTCTGTAGAATCTTCCCTGCACCTGGGAATGATTCGTGAGTTAGTAAACTATCTGCAAATTCCTACCTTGTAATTCTGGAAATCTCCGTGGGATTGTTTCCTGGTGACTTTTTGTATTATTCTTGCTCTTTTCTCTGTTTCTGGTACCCTGCTTATTCAGGGGCTGGGTGTTTTTCTTTTCCTGAGAGCGTAGATCCTGAGCTAGTTCTTTAATTTTCTTATCTCTTCCCATCTGTTTGTCCTTTTTAATTGCATTCCAGGGTCCCTTTGGATCATCTGCAAAACCTTTTATTAAATTTTCCATTTCTGCTAGTATCATTTTAGTTTCTAAGAACACAGTTTGGGTTTTTTCTGACTTGCCTTTTTATTGGATTCTGTTCTGATCCCTTGAATGAAATATCTTCTCTTTGTCTCTGAGAATATTAACAAAAGAGGAGGATTTTTCTTTCAACATTTCTATTATACAACTGAGTCTCCTCTTTCTTCAGGTTTTCTGGGGGTTTTATCTTTGGTTTTTTGTTTTGCTTTATTTTTTCCTATCTGTTGTCTAAGCTCCAGGTTTTGTGTGAAAGGCTCTTCTCAGCGGGCTAGTGCACCATGGCTGACTCCCCTCTCAGGGGTGTCACTAAAGGCTACTGGGCACCCTAAGAACATGAAATCAGCATGTCAGCCACAGGTAAGCCAGTTGAGCTGTTCACATGGTCAAACCCAAGTGTCAGTATTTGGCGGTTTTCCTTTTCAGCTATGGTGCCCAGAGAAGGCTTCCAGATCTCCGCCTGGAATGAGTAATTCTGATTCCTGGCATTCTAGAAGCCAAATGAAAGAAGAGGGTTGGGGGTCTCAGCATCAGCTGACAGCTCTCACCTACCCCCTCTTTTCAGTAAGGTTTTTATACCTACAACAGAGCTCACTGTCCCTTGCTGCAGAGACACCCTGTTTAACCTATAGGCAGTTGGCCTACAGTCCTCTGCTGAAAGACAGCAACTCACTGTTCTCAGTGAATGAGAAGATGCCAATGTCCAAAGATGCCAATGTCCAAAGTCTGATTAAACTCTAGGCTTGTTTGTTTGTTTGTTTGTTTGTTTGTTTGAGACAGGGTCTCACTCTGTAGTTTAGGCTGACCTTTAACTCACTTAGATAGCCCAGGCTGGCCTCAAACTCATGGTGATCCTCCTGCCTCAGCCTGCCCAGTGCTGGGGTTACAGGCGTGCACCCACCATACCCAGCCCTCTGGGCTTTATGAAACCAACTTTATTGAGGTACAACCTGCATACAATCAAATACATCCATTTTAAAATCAGTTTTCACACAGATATAACTATCTCTAAAATAAAATTATAGAACACACCCATCATCCCTAAAGATTCCTCTGTGCCTCAATCAATCCCACATTGCTAGGCCCCAAGCATAGCTTCACCTGCTTTCTATCACTATGAAATAACTTTATCTTTCCTAGAATTCATATAAATAGAATTACACAATAATATTATTTATTTATTGCCTAGCTTCTTTTGCTTGACATAAATTTTTAGAGATTCGTCCACATTGTTCCATGTGCCACTTTTTATTTCTTATTCTGAGTAGCATTTATTGGGTGTACAGCAGAATTTGTTTATAAATTCACCTCTAACAGACCTAAGAAGTGTTTCTAGTTTGCAGCTATTCTCCATAAAGTTGATGTAGGCACCTTTATGAATTTTTATGGCATAAATTTTCATTTCTCTTGAGTAAACAAATACCTAGAAGTAGAATATCTAGGTTATACAGTAAGCATATGTTTCACTTTTTTTTAAAAACTGCAATACTGTGTTCCAGTGTGTCTGTACCATTTCACTCTCCTACCAGCGACATATCAACAATCTAGGTGCTCAACCTGCTCCTCAACTTTGGGTATTATCAGTGTTATTAGTGGAGGTGTAGTGATAGCTCTGGACAGCTGTAACTGGATTTCCCTTGTGAGTACTTGTAAGTATATCTCATGTGCTTATTGGTCATTCACATATCTTATTGTGTGATATAGATGGTGGAATATTTTACCCATTTTTAAATCGAGTTATTTACCTTTTTACTGAGTTGCATTCTTTGTATATTTTGTTGTGAAGTCTACTGTCAGATATATGAACTATGAATATTTTCTCATGGCTTGTGGCCTGCTTTTGCATTTTTTATAGTGTCTCTCAAAAAGCAAAAGAATTTTTTCCCTTTTTTTAATCTAAGTAGTCTCTATCCCAAGATTTTAAAGATTATCTCTTATTTTCTTCTAGAAGTTTTATAGTTTTAGATTTTCTATTGAGGCTTATGATCCATATCCAGTTAATTTTTGTGTAAAGCATTAAGTCACTTGTTTCCATGTGAATATTCAGTTCTTTCTATATCATTTGTTGAAAAGACTATTCTTTCTCCAATGAATTGTTTTTTAATCTTTGTCAAATCGGGCCTATTTCTATTTGTTTGTTTGTTTTTTTTTTTTTTTTGGCGGTACTGGGGATTGAACTCAGGACCCTGCGCTTGCTAGGCAGGCGTTTATTCCATTGAGCTATATCCCCAGCCCCTATTTCTAGATTATACTCCAACCATATGTGTATCCTTTCGCCAAACAAAACTGCCTTGATTACTATAGTTTTATATTAAGTGCTGAATTAAGAGCTTACGCCTCCTAAGGTGAATTAATAGTCACTTCCTTCTGGGCCAGTTAAGCCTTCCACTAAAGTATGACCCTGTGAGGCCTCTGCTAAGTACCCTAGATTTTTTTTTTTGTCCATAATCAAAACTTTATTGAAAAACTGCCATCAAAATAGGAGATCAAAGCTGTGCACCTTACAAAAGCAAACATAATTACATTATCTTGGTAGATTCATTACAATTACTGAACTTATAATAAGGCTTTCTGTGATAAAACAAATTCAGGAAGTTGTACAGATCATTAGTGTTGCTTTCTTCTAAATGAGCAACCTTCTGTGAGTCTGGCCTTTCCTCCTGTAGGCTGGCACAAAACTGTTGAACAGCCTACACAGAGAACCACTGTCTGAGCATGGCTGAAAACTGTGGTGATCTTGTAGCAACCTGGACATTTTACATCCATAAAGTAAGAATTTGGACTTTGAACTAGCCGTTTCTTTTTATGTTTTTTCTTTTCCTCTTCCAAGGAAGGGTGTAGTAAATCTCTGGCCAAAGGCATGGTGCTCTTCTCACAGACCATCCGACAGCTCCGACTGACACCACAGGAGAGGCGCACGCGATCCGGCGCCAGGCATACCCCTAGATTTTTATTAACACTCTTCTCCCCCATTAGTTGGAGCTTGCAATGTCTTTCACCCCTGTTTGAGTTCTGAAAATTGCTCAGCTCCTCGCTGTCAGCTTCTTTGTCTACCCTGGGGAAGTTGTGCTCCACACTGGTGGAGGCTGTCAGTCACCAGTGGACTCCGGAACACCCCATGGAGATCGCTAAAGTTCTTTCCACTTATCTCTTTTCCTTTTCTTCAGCTGTCTTAAGACTCAGCATCCCCGGGTCTAAACTACAACTCAATCTACTTTCTAGTTTGCAAAAGTCTGCAGTCACCTCCATTGCTGTTTTCTTGGTCCGTTGTACACGCTGACAGTGAAAATTCCACTTTCATACTCAGTCAGTAATGCTACCACAGTACAGATGTGATCTTAAAAAGCATCACACTATATAAAGTCATGGAGTGAAAACTAAAGGAGTTGGGAAAGTGGTGATAGGGTTGCTATACTCAAAAACTTCACTAGTGACGCACAAAGACTTAAGAACCTGATAAAAATGTTGGGCATTTTACTAAATGGCTAGGAAACACATAACTACTACAATAATTAAGACATTTTACCTTGAAAAGGTAAGGAGGTGGTAGACTTGTGAAGCAGCAGGAGGGTTACCTGAAATCTGACGAAACATTTCTGTGGATTACCAAAACAGACTATTTTAAATGGACCCCACCTCCAGAAGATGCCTGGCTTCAGGGAGCATACAGTGGCCAAACAGCCGAGCTGAAATTACTGCTACAGGCAAAAGCCAGACACTTGGTATTTGAGACCTGAAAGAATGCTCGAGAACAGGCTGCTTTCTCAGCCAGCAAGGCAGCTACCACAAGCCCACTGGCCAGAGCACCGTGAAATGAAAAGAAAGCCTGGGGCCTCAACATGTCAGGGACTCCAGGCCTGATCTTATCGGTCAGAATCCTGTACAGAGACAATGGCCACATCAGTTATTCAAACAGGAAGAATTCAGTGTGAACAATGATTAACTGGGGAGAGAGTTGTCAGCTGGGTAAATGAAAGGGTGAAAAGAGAACTCAGAACATCACAGAGCCAGTAGGAGCATCTACCACAGCTAGGCCTGAGGGAACAAAGGGAAGAGGTCAGAAGTTACAGAAACGTAGAAACTTAGCGAAGGGGCTGCAAAGTCAGACCTGTGGGAAGGAGACCGCTGGGCCAGCCTGCCGGGTTTCAGGAAGTAAATGCAATGAGGCTGGCTCTCCAGGAGCTGGAAAACCGCCAACGGGGCTCCAGGAGCAGAACAGCAGGCCCGCAGGTTCCCTCTGGTGCCCCCTATCGGCAGGTCCTAATGACCAGCTGCAAAATAAATTGTGAATGACCAAATCCTGACTCCAGCACCTCTGCATTTAGAATCAGAGTTATGGAAATGGTGTCCTACTATGAAAACAAATATATTTATTCTTTGGAGAGACTAGATGACAAAATACATAGAGAACGAATTGCAGAGTCAAAGACACTTGAGTCCCAACCCTAGCTCTACCACTTACTGTAAGAGCAGTGGGAGTCTCCCTCTCCTTATCTCTAATATCAGAAAAATGTCTGCTTTGCAGGATTATGTCAAGGACTAAATGAGAAAAAGAAAACAATCTGTGCAGAACTTGGCACGCACCGCACTAGGTATTTCATAAGTAGCAGGTGCTTTATTGTCTTAAGTAAACATGCAGAATGGAAATACGCACTTGTAATTGTGCTCAGAGGAAAAACAAATGCACTGGAGAAAAAACTGAAAGGAAATACAGGTACGTATTAAACAACTGTTGTACTCAGAGGTGAAATTATAGGTGGCTTTTCCCTTTCTCTGGTGGGACAAATTGTGACATAATAAAGTACACAGTATATATTCAGTCTCTGCCCTCAGTTCCTAAAGCCTAGCAATTTCCCAAGTGACAAGATGCTAGGAGAGTCTTTTGTTATAGTACTTTGTCTTGACTGCCCTAAAATAGCAATCCTGGGATTGCCGGGGGATGGAATTTGGAATTTCCTGGGTGGTGGGCACGTCTTCTCATGAGGGCTCCTAGATGATTAGGGGGGCAGTTACAAGGAAGGCTATTTCAGGATGAGGCTTAGAACTTTCAGCCTCATGCCCTGTGCTCTGGGGAGGGGAGAGGGGCTAGAGACAGAGCTAATGACCAATCATGCCTGCATAAGGAAGCCTCTGTAAAAGTCCCCCAACTACAGGGCTAGGAGACTTCCAGGTTGGCGACTGTATCCACATGCCAGGAAGATAGGGTAGGAGCTCCTGAGCTCAGGATGCTTCTGGACTTCTCCCTATGAACCTCTTTATCAGGTGATTTGTATCTTTTCTTGTTTTGGTTGTGGTGGTGGTGGTGGTGGTTGTTTTGTTGTTCTGTTGTTTTGTGGTGCCAGGAATTGAACCCAGTGTCTCATGCATCTTAAGTAGGCACTCTGTCAGCGAGCTACACCCCAGCCTGTCTTTCATAATATCGTTTATATACACTAGTAAACATGTAAGAAAGGAAAGTATTTCTCTGAGCTCTTTGGGCCAGTAGAGCAGTCAGCACAAATGAAGAGGGACGTATGAGAAGCCCTGAATTTTAAGGTGGCCATCTTGGACTGGGTACAGCTCAGTACCTGGGACTGGTGTCTGAAGGGGGACAGTCTGTGGAACTGAGCTCTTCCCTGCAGGGCTCCATCAAGTCTAAGTAATCACTATCAGAATTAACCCATAGGACATTCAATTGTGTCCCTAGAGAACTGGAGAAATTTTGATTTAGAAAACCCACATCCTTGATATCAAAATGTTGTAAATGAAGAAACATTTCCTTTTTCAAATATTAATCATATAGTTTGATATTTTAATAAAGGAAAAATATATCATAAAGACAACTTTTGAACAAAACATTTTCTTGATTTTTTTTTTTTAATTGGTTGAAGTTAATTGCTCCTAACATAGCTGGGCATAGAGATGTATATGTATTAGACCAACCACTTAGGAGGATATGGGAGGATCACAAATTTTTTTTAACTTGTGCAAAGTTTATTTTTTATTGTGGTAGAATATACACAACATAAAGTTTATCATTTTGACCATGTTGAAGTGGACCACACAGTGGCCATCAGCGCCCCAGTGGCAAAAATTTGAAGCCAGCTGAGAAACTTAACCAGACCTTGTCTCAAAATAAAATCATTTTTAAAAGGGGGCTAGTGACGTATCTCAGTGGTAGAGTGTTTACTTACTACACAGGAGACCCTTGCTTGGTTCCATCTCCACAACTGGAAACAAAACCTCCTAACATAAAATTTATCATTTTACCAGGTTGGTGTACAGTTCAGAACACAATATACTCACACCTCTGTGCAACCATCAACATCATCCATCTTCCTAACTTTTTCACCTTTGCATACTGAAACTCGACCCACTAAAAAATAACTCCCAGCCACTCCCTGCCCTACCCCTCGGCAACCATCTTTCTATTCCTAGACTACTATTGGACTCAGTTTCTCTCAATCAGCCCCTTGCTGACTAATGGGATTGCTACTAGGTACAAAGGCCTTCTTGCAGGTGGGTGATTAAGTCTGCTGCAAATAAAGCTAACAGCAAATGGGGTTGGGGGAAGCAGAAGTGGAAACGAAACCTGAACGTGAGCCTCCTATCCACAGGTTCCAGCAGCCCCACCATAGACACACCTCGCTCTTCTGCATCATGAAGTTGATCTCTGGAGTCACCTCCATGTTGTGTATCCGGAGGCAATTTTTATATCACTACTACTTAATTCCTCAGGGAGTCTGTTCATGGTAAGGCTTCTGGTTAGGGTCCCCATTCCCTTCCTTTACCATTACAGTCCTGGCAACCAACTCCTGATGTTTGGCCATGACCTTGGGTTTTCAGAACTTTGTTCTGCAAGATCTCTTGCCCTCAGGTCCCACCTAACCAGCAGCCATCTCTTGTGAGCAAAATGTACCAAACATCAGGAAAAGTGATGATTCATTAGTCAGCAAAAACCCAAAATGTTGCCTATATGCCTTTCTGCTTGCTGCCCTGAACAATGCAGTCCCAAAGCTATTAGGTGGGGCCAAGCAAGGCAGGCATCCTTATCAGGGCCAAAGTAGGTGAGGTTGCTTGCCCCTGAACAGAGGAGGGTATCTGGACTAGTGTCAGGGCTTATAAGGTGAGACAGGTTGCAAACACAGTTATGCTGAAAGACAGGCTTCTCACTATAGGAGGACTTCCTAAGTATAGAAGGAAAAGTGAATAAAGCGTGTGATGTTAGGTCTAAGATTGCAAGAATCAGTATGAATTCATGGTCCCACATAAGTAGATAAACAAATTAAAAATATAACACCTATAGACATATACATGTATATACTTATATACATATACTATATTTTCTCTTTTCCTTAATCATTTTATTTCCCATGAAATATTTACTCAACCTATGCAGTTGGCCTTCTAGATCCATAAATTCTGCACCTACAGATTACCCACAACTGGGCTGGGGATATAGCTCAGTGGAATAAGCGCCTGCCTAGCAAGCGCAGGGTCCTGAGTTTGATCCCCAGTACTGCCAGATTACCCACAACTGTGAATCCAAAATACAGTGGGACCTCAGCTCACAAACAATTTTGTTTGCAAACAAAAGCATTTGGCAAAATTTTGTTTTTGTTTGCAAATTCTACATTAGGTGACAAACACAAGCACAGCCATCTTTCCTGCACAAATACAAACATGGCCGTCTTTTCCAAAATCACAGGACAAATTCAGTTCGTGAACCAAAAAGATTGGAAAAGATCGCATCATACTGAAATGCACAGATTTTTTTCTTGCCTTTGTTTCCTAAACAATACAATGTAACTACTATATACATAACATTTACAGTGCATCAAGTATAAAGTGATTTAGAGATGATATAATGTATGCAGAAGGATATATGCAGGTTACATAAAAATACTATATAATTTTACACAAGAAGGGACTTGAGCATCCTGGGGTTTTGCTGTCTGCAAAGATTTTAAGAATCAAATAATCCCCTGAGGATACTGCAGGACAAGTGTGCATCTATTTTTCCATTAAAAGACTCATCTTTTCCATATTGTTCACAACCCGAGCAGGTTCTAGAATCACTAAAGCTTAAAGATGATATCCCTTTCTTCCCCTGGCTTGAGAACCCAACAACCACTGACAAAAATCTCAAAAGACTGAACACAGCTAGTTGTCCAAATCGTGACATCTAAGCACCATTCCCCTTGGAAGAAACAAGCTTCCTTGGAGAACTGGCTAACTCCAAGGCTAGAGCAAGAAAACTCAAGATGAGGCAATAACACCACATTCCACAGAGTTAGGAAGTACTTAAGAAAATGAAAAGGATATATTTCAAGAACACACAAACCAGCTTGAAAATGTCCCCTTGCCCAAAGCTAGGAGAATTTGAGCATCAAAACAAATAATGAGCCAGGATGTGATGTCCTAAACCTATAAACTCAGCAGTCTGGGATGTTGAGGGAGGAGGATCCTGAGGTCAATCCCAGCCTGGTCAACTTATCAGCTTAAAGAGATTCTTTTCAAAATAAATAAATAAAAAGGGCTGGGGATATAACTCAGTGTAAAGATCTTCCATTCAATCCCCAATACCACCAAAAAATAAAATAAAATAAAGTAAGAATCCCTTACTCTACACTAATATGAGTTCATTAATTAATAGCAAAGAGAAACTTTTTTTCCATACAGATGATGCCAACTAAGAAATGTAGTAGTAATAATGGACTTAGCAACTATCACAGTAATAATTAAACCAAGGGTGCAAAAACTAGGGGAAGTTTGATGAGGATCAGGATATTTACATATTCACATCTCTCCACGAAGTGCTTTTTAATTACAAAAAGAAAAGAATGGTCTACTGTGGAAAAACCTAGAAGACACCATTTTAATCAAGTAATACAAAGCTAACACAACCAGTAATGGAACAAATTGGCATCAACACACCCACCCCCTTTGAACACGATGCCTTAGAAGAACATGCGTCACTTCTGGGATTCTCTACCCAAAATCCAGAACTGAGACCTAACATGAGCAAACATCAGATGAGCCCAAATTGAAAGACATTCTACAAAATAATCAACTTTTATCCCCAAGGTGTTAAGGTCATGAAAATCAAGACTAAGGAACTGTCCTAGGTTTAGAAAAAAAAGAAAAGACCAATGAGACGTGCTACCCATAGGCTAAAGTGGCAGAGGCTTGCCTTGCTCTGCAAAGCCCTAGATTTGATTGCTAGCTCTACAAATAAAATAAAACAAGAACTGATAACTGAAAGCAACAACATATGATTCCAGACTGAATCATTTTACCATGGAGTACATTACCTGGAACAACTGGACAAAGTCAAATGGAGTCTAAAGATTATCGTTGATCTTGAATTTCTGATTTTAAAGGTTGTATTAGAATTTCTAATTTTAATGGTTGTATTAGAATTAGGTAAGAGAATACATTTGTAGAAAACTCACATTAAAGTATTTTGGGGTTAAGAGCTATAAAGTCAACAAACCACTCAGAAATAGTCCAGAGGAAAAAAAATATTCTCTGTACTGTTGTTGCAGATTTTCCATAAGTCAGAAATGATTCAGAACAAAAATGTCCCAAAAATGTATGTCAGCTGTAACCAAAAGCTCTGACTCTTTATTTATCTCACTAAAAGCAAAGGCTACAGCCAGCTCAGGTGGCCAAACCTGCTCATCCTGACTATCGGGGACCAAGTCCCAGGCATAGGCTGGGCAAACACATCTGTCTCTCCAGAGGTCAAGTCCAAGGCCAGGCAAGGGAGGGCTGGACCAAGGCTGCAGGCCAAGGCTTAAGTGACAAAACTCCAAACTAGGCCCTCAAGGAGCAGAGCGGAAGTCTGTGGCCTCTGGGGCCTGGGGTAGGAGGGGAACAACCCAGGATTCTTTTCACATCCAGCTGGGATCAAGACCTTCCCCGAAGGCCCTGCGCACTCAGAAAAGGTAGAGTTTGGGAAGGGAAGGGGAGAGAGAAGTGCAGATCATACAGCCTTTCACATTATGCTCATATTTACTGATCTTATTGAAACTCTGATCTCATCAAACCCTGTTGTCCTTGAATCTCTACGTCATGACTCCAGTGCAGCTTCCCCAGAGGGATGGGCAGGAACCAACTAGTGCACAGCTGCTGGAACCAAATGGGAGCTCCCGTGGGAACCAATGCTCCAGTGATTAGACGCAAAGAGTCAGTGAGGTTTGGTTTTTTTCCCCCAGCAAAGCTGCTCCTCCACTTTTGCATCTCTCAACAGGTTTGCTTTTCCCCTGGGATACATCTGCAAATGTGAAGGATGGAAAAGAACTCAACATCTATTGATGTGTATCTCTTCCAGGATATGACTCTGAACTGCTGTCCCACAAGGGCTGTAAAAATTCACCCTCACGCCACCTTTTCTACCCATTCCCTCACAGTGCCATTTAGTGCTGGCCCACAGCATGTGCGCCACAGATGGCATGTTTCTCTGTATGCGTACTGCCTCTGTCTGCATCTCTGGAAGGCAAAGAGAGAAGCCCCACCAACACACTGCTTCCACGAATTTCCAGCCTGCAAAAGCTTCCCCTGAGGCACCTTTATCCTAAATTAGGGTATTCATGTAAGCAGGTGTCTAGAGTGGCTAGTGGTACTAGCCACTAGACACAGTAGGTGTCTAGTGTTACTAAGAGCTGGATTAGGCATCATTTTCTGCCATAAAAAATTGAGTTCTTGGCCCCAGAGCAACAATGGCCCGTAGAGGTAAGAAGCCAGACCCTGGGGAATGCAAGGGGAAACACAACTCCCTAGCCCACCAGAATCCACCCACGCCCACCCCCCCTCCCCCCCCCCACACACACACACTCCTATGTGCGGGCACTGTCCAATGTACTGAAAGGGTGCGGTTTTCAGCAACAGGGAACAACAGAAAGGGTTAACAGGAGGAATTTCTACCCCTCAGATATTCAGCAAGTCCTGGGGAATGTACATCTGCATCCTGACCCGAGATTGTTAGATCTAGATAAAGAACTGAGCTCTGGGGAATGCAGAGTCAGGGCTCTGGGCTTGCAAGCTGGATTCCAGAGCTCTGATGCAAGTGAGGGAATCCCCAGGCAGAGCCAGCCCAGGGCTGGAGCTCCTGCCTCCAGGATCAGCAGCAGCAGCTATGAAAAAATGCTTCCTGGTGCTTGTCAGGGCCCTTTTCCGGTTGTTCTATCTGAAAAGCATCTGCCCATCATGGAGTCCACGTCAACACTACCTTCAGCCCACGGAGCTGGGGTGCTCAGTGCAGCCCCAGATCCTTGCCTTTCAGCCCCTGAGATCTACGTATTAGCACTGGGCATCATGATAAGGTGGCAGCCAGGGACATGTCTGCTCCTGCCTGGGTCTGACATCTGACCCCAGTGTGACCTCCCTCTTCTCCAATTTAGGCCTGACTCATGCTTCCAGAATGGGAACCCAAAGAGTCCTACTGCCCAGCTATAGCTGACTCATCACTGGTTCAGGGCTACTATAGAAGGGGCTTGGCCCAGCCTTCAATTTGCAGAGAGGAGGATCTGCCCACAATGTGCCTGGTACCAGGCACCCCACCACATTTCAGGTGTAATGACCCCGAGTTCAGCCCTTTCCTAGAAAGGAGGAGAATAAGGTTCAGAGAGGATCAAGCAGAGGTGACTTCAGAGCCCAGTCTCCCAGCACTAAGCTACTCACTTACCCTCAGTGCACTGTTTGGGGCCAACCAGCACCACCCCTGAGAATTGCCATGTCTTCTTTCATTCTTTCAACCAGCATTTATAGAGAGTCTCCTCCCCTCTACTTCATGTCCCCTCAGATGCTCCTCAGGGAGCCAGAACTGACTGGGAAAGGGGCACCTGGGCCCCTGGTCCAAGTTCCCTGCAACCTCATCTCAGCCAAGAGCAGGACTAGCAAGGTCTCAGTGGCTGGGGGACAAGTGTCTGGTTTGAACAGGGGCATTTGTTGGGCAGCCCAAGCCTGCACCCAGCAGATACTTCAGGGGAGGTGTCAGCTTAGCAGGGTGGGTGCGTAAGATGCCAGGAGAGAATGCAGCCTCCTCTCATTCCTGTGGCTTCAGGTGCTGGCTGAGTCAGCCCTGAGTGACTCAGGGGACTCGTGACGTGTGGAGCCTCATGGGGGCTAAGGCACATCTTTAAAAGCTTATAATCACTGAATAATTCTCCTTTCAGCCCAGCCCAGGAGTGCACTCTCTACAGGTGCACATAGATGGCTTCCTCTGGTCTCACCCATGTGAACTGGAGACCCTCCTGCGGTCACCTCCCTCACACAGGCCATGTTGGGAGCACCCCCATGCTTTCCAACCCTCGCTCCCTCAAATGCCCCCAAGTCCCTAGGCACAGGTGAGAGGGTACTTTTCAAGGACCTCCTCCAAGCACCCACAGTTAACATTCACAGGTGTGTGAATTCTGCAGGCGCCTGAACGCTATCCATATGGATGTACACTTGTGTGCGCTCAACACTTACATCCTCTGCAGACACTCAGGGAAACCACACACATGTCAGAAATACACAGACTTCTTGAGTGACATACTGTGCCCAGGCATCCACACACACTTCTGCACAGCCCTCGATTTGCAAGCGGGACCTCCAGCACTACCAGCACCACTAGCCGATAGATACAAGCAAGGAGAAGCTGCAGCTGCTAGGAAGCTGCAATCTCTCTCCTAACCTCTTGGGGGAGCTGTCAGGTCCCCAGCCCCAGCCCTGCATTCCGTAGGGAAGGCTTCAACCTGAGAACAGTTCTCCCCCAACCACATTTGCTGCCTGGGGAAACCAGGTGGGCAGCAGGCAGCACCACTGGGCTGCATGCTGGGACCCAGCCAGCCTTGATGAGGGAGGAGAGGGAGGTCCTGGTGACCCCAGACTCCTGTAGGGTGTGGGATGACCTCCTGCTCAGATAGGCAGGGCCTCCAGGAAGGGAAAAGGGGCAGCGTGAACCAAAGCAGGGAGAGTCCCAGTGGGAACAAGCGAGCGGAAGAGAACGGAGGCTGAGGAGGGAAGACGCGAGTGCTGTGGAAACAGGAGATGAGAAAAGGACTAGGGGGAGGGAAACAGGAAGAGCGATCCCAGGTGGTGAGTAGGGGATGAGGAGGAGGAAGAGAAAGGACAGGGAGGAAACAAGGGACAGAGAAGTGAGGGGCAGGCTTGGGGCGGGAGGCAAGGGCAGGGCAGAGCCCCAGGACACGGCGCAGGCACATACTGTGCCCTGGCCAGACCGTGCCTTGTCCTGCCAGCCCTGGCCCCTGCTCTGCCTCACTTTGCTCCTCCCTTATCCAGGCCCCGGATCTAAGGTACCTGAGCTCTGAGGCCCCGCAGGCAGGCAGGACTCACCCAGCCACATGGAAGGCAGTGACGCTAGGGTACACTGCCTTAGCACCCTGGTGGCCTGGCCTGCCGCCTGCCCGGTACCCACCCTGCTGTCAACAAGACCCAGGTGCCTGAGGACAGGTAGGGGAACCGGGAGACACTGGAGGGAAAGAGCCTGTCATCTCCCACTGGCCTAGTGGCTTCCCCAGAGCGTGGACAAAGCTGGAAGCCAAGGCAAAGTTCCCGCTGCCTAAGTTCCTGCTGGCCTGGGGAGCCCCAGGGCAGCAGTGAAATGCAGAGGCACAGAGCTGTCAGTCTCATCTTTTATGACCCCAACCTTCTCTTCCCCTCAGAGCTCTGGGTGACTCGGATGTCTGAGGGGTGGGAGGATCTGAGAGGCCTCATGTCCCAAAGAGGAACAGAAAGCTCGTGCCCCAGTCTCCTGTACCAGCTCTTTACTATGAACACATCCCCAGAACTCCCTCCCCTCCAGCCCCCCCAAAGCACTCCCAGCTGGTCAACACGCCCAGAGCCCACCTCAACCTTACAGGGGCCTGCAGGGGCCTGCTGGGCCCTGGGCTCTCTTTCTCCTTCTTTCTATGCCCCAGACCTCAGTGTCCAGACAGAAGCACATTCACTAATCAGACATGCTGGGTGTCAAGAAAAGGCATCACTCTTCCCATGTGTCAGCTGGGAACACTGAGGTTCAGAGAGGCAACATATCTAGTCTTTCACTGTGTGGAGCGGACCAGCCTTCGAGACCGAAAGCGAGGAGCTGGGGGAGCCGCTCTCACAGTCCTACCCAGCCTGCTCTTCTCCAGCTGCAGCCCCTTGCCTCACCCTTGTCCTTCCAGCAGAGCCCTGCTCAGCCCGTTTTTCTGTGCCCCTCCCAGATGCAAACCCACCCACTGGGGCAGCCCCCACCCAGACCCTCAGCTCTGGACTCCACAAAGTCACACTCCTTCATCCTCCCACTCCCACTGGCCTCCCGGGAGCTGACACCTCCTCGTCACTCTCTTCATGAACCTGAAGGCAAATCCCCCTCCCCACTCCCATAGCACTGCGCCACCTGCCTCTGACCTGGTCGCTCCCTGCTTAGAACCTTCCAATGGCTCCCGGCTGCCCTTGAGGTAGAAGCACATTCAGGGTGGCATTCAAGACCCCTGCCAGCTTTCCTGGCTTCATCCCCAGCCCTTGTCCTCCTCTACCCCCAAAGCCCACATCTGCTCTTAAATCATAAAACCACTCCCAAGTCCCCAGCTCATCCTGCAGGGCTCAGCTACATCTCCCCATGCATCGGCACTCCCCCGTCCTGTGTGGGCCAAGTCTGCCCTCAGAGTCCTGCAGCCCCTGCGCCTCCCCCTCCCTGGGCATATTCACCTCTGCCTGTTCCTCTGGCTATTCTCTGGTCTGTGACGGCAGGCAGGGACACAGTCGGTCCCTACTGGGTGATTTCCGCGGCACCTTACACACCACTCAGCACCAAAGAGGTGTCTTATAAATATTGCCTGAATGATTATTAGACTCTAATGATTTCATTGCTGCTGTGTGTCTGAATCCCCTCACCATCTGCATGGGCCAAAGGGAAGCTCACTGAGGGGTCAGGGAACTGACTGTTGGTTTCCTCTGAGCCCACATCCACGGTTCCCTGTCTAAGAGCTAAGCCAACCCCTCTGTGGGGTTTATGAGGAGTGGCAGGCTCACCACAGAGTCTGAGGGCCCAGGACTACTCCGGGTAGAACTGGTTGGCTATCCAGGGGAGAGCTAGGCACACGCTGTGTCCACACCAGGCTCCCTGTTTCCCAAATCCCCTCAGATATCACAAGGCAGTGGATGACCTAAGAGGGGCCTGGATTGCTCGTCCTGCCTGCCAGTCCCTAGGCCCCTGCAGAGCCACCCAGAGGCCCCAAGATGACATCACCACTTCTTAAGAGAAGCTAGAGCAAGAAGATGATGCATGTGGGCCCTGCCCTTGGGAAGGTCCCAGGTTGAGAAATAAATTGTCTGCCTGATACTGGGCCCCAGGAGGACCCAGGCACGTAGCCAGGCCCGGACACAGGCGGACACACATGGCTGGGGATAACAACAGCGACCGTAACTGTTCTTCACTAAGCACCACTAAGGACAAGACTCCACGCTGAGCAATTCGTAGATGTTCTCCATTTCGTCCTTACCGTAACTCCCCAGAGTTAGGTATAGTTCCTGCCTTACACAATGGAAATGGAGACTTGGAAAGATCTAGCACTTCGTGCCTCGTCACGTGGCTCGCCAGTGGTAGAGCTGGAATTCAAGCCCAAATCTGTCAAGCCCAAAGCCTGCCTATGCCCTTTCCACCTCACTCCAGACTCTGGGCGGGGGTTATTCTTTTCTCAAAAAAGCCTCAAGGCCCCCCACTGCCAACAGCAGAGCCCCTCCAAGCTGAGGCTCCCAGTAATCTGGCTCCAGCCTGCCTTTTCATGGTCATCTCCAGCCACACCCACCACACCTTAGATTTTGGTCTTGCCTCTTTCTAAGTTTTCTTCTGAATCGTCCTTTCTGCTGCTTCTGCGGGCCCAACAGCCTGCCCCATTCTACAGATAAGCCTCAGTAGGTTAAGTAACTAGCCCAAGGTCACGCAGCTGGGAAGCAATTGAGCCTGGTTAGAACCTAGGTCATTAGAACATCAAGTAATAAAGCATTAATTTGTGTCCCAGACAATTAGGAAATGGGAATTAGCTGCTAATGGTTTAGGGGAGAGAAATCCAGCAGGTCTGAGAGTAGGCACAGGCCAGCTCAACCTTGAGAGGAAGGCAAGCTCTGCATGGTGAATTTAAGACGGGGAAGCCTAAGAGAAGTTCAGAGAAGAGCAAGAAGAGGCTTTCAAAGTTAAGGAGACAGGGCTGGGGATATAGCTCAGTGGAATAAGCGCCTGCCTAGCAAGCGCAGGGTTCTGAGTTCGATCCCCAGTACCGCAAAAAAAAAGAAACAAAGTTAAGGAGACGATGCTCCGTGGTGGGAAGAGTTGGCACAGTGGCATGGAGGTCACTTACTGTGTCCCTAACTTGCTGTGTGACCTTGAGCAGCCTCTCTCTCTCCCCTTATAGTATGGGGACAGAACCCCAGGGGCCAACCACCACGTTACAGCCACAGTTCTTTTTACTATTTATTTTGAGGCAACATCTCACTAAGTTGCCCCAGCTAGCCTCAAACCTGTGATCTTCTTGCCTCAGCCTCACAGAGTCTGCGCCCCATTCCTAGCTAGCCTTCCCCCTCTTGATACCTTGTAGATAAATGAGGAAGAGATGAGCCTGTATGGTCTCTGGGCTCCCACTTGCCCTGACAGGCTAAGATTCTGATTGTGCCTGTGTTGCTTCTGGGCCTTAAAACCCACAAAATCTGTTGCCGGACCACTAACATGGGGCAAAAGTTTGGACACCAAGCACATACAGGGGCCAGCAGCCAACGTGGCACCTGATGAGTGTGCCCAGGTCCTATGCATCCCTTCTTTCCATTAACCCTTCTGTGAGCATGTGTGCACTCACTACTGACCTACAGCAGGCCCGGTCCTGCCGAGCTGGCACCCAGGGGCAAAGGAGTCGTGATGGGACTGTAGGCTCACACGGAAAAAGAGAATATACCCACCACCAGCTAAAATCCTAGGCCCCCGTTCACTCTCCAAGAAAAGAATGGGGTCCTTGGGGAAGGGGAGAGTGTCTTGGTTACTTTTCTCTCATTGCTGAGACAAAATACCCAACGCCCAAAATGAAGGAAGGAAAGGTTTATTTAGCTTACAGTTTGTGGAGGTTTCAGTCCATACTTGGCTGGTTCAGAGGCAGAGTGGCGCAAGGCAGAAGGCAAACTGTTCAAGGCAGCAGAGCACAGCAAAAACCGCAAGCAAAAGGGATGAATGGCTGCAAGCAGCCTCCTTTTCTTCCCTACATTGTAAACAACCTACCCCATCCATGGGTCCTGAAACTCTCACACAATCTCCATGCCCTCCTTTTCCACAGGCTCAGGATGTTTACAAAGGAAGCACCCCAGCTTCCTCCTGAGTCACTCAGCTAAACCTCTAGATTCCCCAAGTTGACACAATGTATCAACCATAACAGAGAGAAACTTCCCGAATAAAGGTGGGGTTTCAGGATTGGAGTAAGTACCCTGCCAAATGGAAGAGCATGTGAGGAACAAGAGGGGCACCCCATCACAGCCAAACAAAGAGTACAGTCCCAGCATCGGCAAACAGACAGCCCTCCCTCAAAGCCTGTGGCACAACACGGAGGCTGGGGAGAACTCAGAGCCAGCAGGCCCAGAAAATGCATCACCAGAGGCAATGGGCATACACATGTGCACCCATACACACTCATCTGCACACAAAAGCCTGCACAGACCCCCAGCTTGGACAGCCACACCCCTTCTCCCAGATAGAGCCCTTTGAGCTGCTGTCCCTCCAGAGAACACGCCCTGCCGGTGACACACAACCTTGGAAGTCACAATATCTTGCTGTCTCTCGGCCCTCCTGTTGCAGTTCTGATGTGTTTGCTTCCTTTTTGACTCAAGATGTGCCAAGAAGAGACCCACCCAACTCCTCAGGGCTGACCTCCTCCTTCAGGAATGTGAAGGCGGCTCTCCTCCCTCCCACCCATCTGACCTCCAGCCCCTGCCCTCCAGCACCCTGTCTCATTCAGCACCAAGGCTACCTAAAGGCAGAAGGGAGCACTGGGGAATCCACGGTCCTCGTCTCCCCGGCCCCGAGACAGATCTCAGAGTTAGGAGCTCAGGCGTGCCACACACCCTCCCCCTGCGGGCTGTGAAAGCACAGACCAATCTTCCATGTTCTATAAGGTCTCACTGAAGACCCTGCAAGAAATGCCTGCAAAACCCTCAGTGACAAGCCCTGTGCTTTTATCATTATCTGTCCTGCACGTTCACTCCCTTTGCCCTTACTCCACCGCCCCCCCTTCTAAGTAAGACATCCTTCCTGAAGTCTGTTCTCAAGGCTTCATGCCACTTCTCTGGAGTCTGTGGACCGAGGTGGATAAGGCTCGAAATGGCTGGGTGGAAGAGCTACCTCCCTGCAAGAGGACAGGGCCAAGAGGGAGATTACAGAGGCGCCGGGCCCAGGGCTGTGACATACACCTGCCACAGCTCCCGGGAGATCGGGAACCTGCCAACTTACCGCACCCCATGAGCTCATGGCTGCATCTGCCAGGCACTGGCTCCGGGAGCAGATGCTGACAACACGGCCTGGGCACAGAGCCCAAGACAAGGAGGCAGGAAGGCTGCCGAGAGCCGACAGCACAGCTGTCCCCCTGGGGCTTGCACACAGCATCCCTCTGGCCTCCACCTAGGCCCTGTGGCTGCTTCCCTTCATCTCTGCTCCTCCCCCTGGCACTGCCCGTGGCCTCACTACCTCTATCCTCTCCCCAAAGACAGGGGGTGAGCACAGCACGGCTCACTCTTCCTCCCTGGCAGCCTGGTGGCCTTGCTGCAGACCCTGGACCAATGCCCTTCTTGTAAGAGTTTGCTGGGTGGGAGATAGCCAAATGCTGTCATTCTTGAGGTTGCTGTGGCATACACCGAAATCCCAGTTATAGAGGGACTGCAAGCCCCCAAATAGTTCTGTGCCATTTTCAGGGCATCCCTAGAGATAGGACAAACCAGAAATAACCCCAGCTCCAGGTTTCTCCTGTGTCTTGACCTTCAATCCCTCCTTCCCCAGCGAATTCCTGGATACACCTTCCCAAGTAATCCCCTTAACTGATGCCTGGGTCAAGAGACTCCTCACCAAACCCTGGGCAGACTCACCCCTGCAGCCTGCAGCTTCCTGAACCCAGCAAGGGATACCAGCTGGCAGCCACAGGGACTGAATGTCAGGGGCTCCCCATGTCTCCTAACTTGAAA
>PVLD010023643.1:13118-27104 GCA_004027595.1 Dinomys branickii | reverse complement strand
GCAGGCAGACAGACAGAAGGGGGAAGGGAGAGCAAGGCAGGGGGGGAGAGAGAGAGAGAGAGGGGCAGACAGGCAGGCAGACAGGGAAGAAAAAGAGTAGGGGGGAGAGAGGAGAAGCACGAGGAGAAAGGGAAGAGGGAAGCAGGGAGTGCGGCAGGCTAGAATGGGCATGCTAGGGGTGCAGCTCAGTGGAGAGTATATGCCTAGCATGTGCAAAGGCCCTGGATTCAATTTTCAGTACTTTAAAGGGCGAGAAGGAAACAACTTGCTATACAGGATATAACTGGAACAAATGCAGAAACAGACTACAGATTGTATATTAAATAAGTATTCTTTGTAACAATATTAAATATCAAGGGTGATTAAATAAGTCCTTTTCAGACTAGTTTATCATCCGTTTTTCAAATGTAAATTTCTCCCTTTGCCTATCTTTTTTTTTTTTTTTTTCCGGGACCGGGGATCGAACTCAGGGCCCTAGTGCTCAGCGGCAAGCACTTAGCCCACTGAGCTGTACCTCCAGCCCTTGCCTATCTTTTTTACTAAGGTGCTCTGTAAGTTTTTCCGAGTTCATGCTATTGTCCTCCACATGTCGTAAGTTAAAGAAAAGACCTTAAAAGGCCTCTGTGAGTGTACTATAAAATACAACATCTCCAAAAACATTTATGTATTTGTTTCATGGCTAGGATTTCCACCTAAGACTGGAGTTTCAATTCTTTCATGTAGCTTCAAGGAGCATAACACTGGGTGCAGCAGACCCACTGCTTATTTTTCTACTGTAAATTGTACTTTAGCAAAACAGTAGCTGGCTGTGCATCTAAGTACCTCTCCCTGAGGGGCACAGGAAGAAATCTATGTGCCTACCAGCTTGGTATGTATGACAAACAGCGACGCGCATGCAAAAGTGGCAAAACAGGATTTTTAAACGCTGTCTAACTGGTTTTGCCTATGTTTACCTGCGCATCACAGAGGGTCCAAAAGACCCACACCACTCCAAGATTTGTTTAAAACAAAAGTTTTCTTTTGATCTTTCTGGTAGAAGCAGCCTAATTCATTCAGTACAATGGCACAGGAAAAACCAGATTTGCAAGTTTTACAGGTCAAAAGGGAATCATCAGCTTACTCATGGACAGATGATCAAGATGATTCATTATGGTAAAATAGGCGCTTTTGTAACAGAAGAGTACATGTGGATGATGATGATGACGACAACTTTGATAGTGGCCACGTGAGCCAAAGACCCTGTGACAGTGAAATGGAACAAGAAACGACTGACAGAGACACAGGAAATGCAGACCTTCTTGATTCAGATGACAAAGAAAACAGCAATGTAAGTACATATTTGACTAGATGAAATATTGCAAAATGGCCATGAAACTAAGTGGAAAATCCAATGTTAGAACTACGTTTGAAAACGTAGTGAGGGTCTTGCCAGGGGTGAAGCATATATGCACAAAATGTCAACACTACCACTGAATGTTAGAAATTATAACAGACAAAATGCTACAGGATGCTTGAAATACACGAAGGCTGAAATGTAACTAAAATGTTCTGTATGCACCAACAGCCACAATAAAAAATGTATTTATTATGACACCTCACTAGCATTTGTAGGTCTGCTGTACCTAGCAGGGATTTCTCATGGAAACTGCAGGAATACAAAAGACTTACGGAAGGGCAATGGGTCAAAATATGTCATAAAAATGTATGCCCTTGTAGATGCAAAGACTTACCATGCTTTCAAATTAGACATTTATCCTGAAACTCTGCCATCAGGTGCTTATTCGTACAGTAACAAAATGAATGATGTTGTGAACAGACTTGCTGCTCCCATCTCCCAAACTAATCAGAATGTGGCATTTGACAATTGATTTACCAGTTTCCAACTGATGTTACACTTGCTAACAGAGCACAAGATGACCAGCACAGGAACAAAGCAGAAATTCCAAATAAAATGTTGCAATTTCAAAATAGAAATATATAGTACAATCTTTGGGTTTCAGAAAGAGGTAACACTGGCCTCATCTGTGGCACAGAACTGCTGAGGTCATCACTGCACCAAGATGGGGAAATGTTGATGCGGACACCTAAGCAAAACAGAAGGCTGAGATGGAAACTTTCTACAACAAAACCAAAGGTGGAGTAGATGCTGCTGATGAATTATGAGCAACTATGATGCCACCTGACACACAAAGCACTGGCCAATGGTCATGTTTTACTTGATCCTAAACTTGCCTGGCATAAATAGTTTGATATTTACAAAGAAAATACAAGTGCAAAATATCATGGAGAAATTTTCTTAAAGGACTGGTTCTGGAACTCATAAGAGATTATTTATAGTAGAGGAAAAACAAAATGATTTTGCCCAGGGAACTACGCAAAAAAAAAAAAAAATCGTGGCGCATACTGGTGAGCTGACAGGTGAACAGGCAGGTGAAGCATTACAAAGACCTACCGCAGTAACAGGAAAACAAAACCCATGTCAACGGTGCCCTACAAGAAAGGACAGGAAAACAAAACATACATCCTGTCAATATAAGCAATGCTTGTGTATGGAACATGCAGTTGTCATGTGGAAGACTGCCTTGGATGCAGCAGTTAAGGCAAAGATTGTTTCTGTGGTAGACTTTTATTTTATTTGTGTTTACACTGTAGTTCACATAGGGTTTTTTTGTTTTGTTTTGTTTTTCTTTTTGAGACATGGTCTTACTACACAGTTCCAGGCTGGCCTTGAGCTCACTTTGCAACCCAGGCTGGTCTCGAACTCACAACGATTCTCCTGCCTCAGCCTCCCAAGTGCTGGGATTACAGGCATGTGTCACCAGACTTGGCTCACATAGGTTTTTATTTTTGATGTTATCTTTTAGGTTTTCTAAGCAAACTGATGTAAAAATTCTGAAGTCTACCCTAAGCACTCATTCCATATTTGATATTTTATTTTGATATCTTATTTCCCTGCTAAATGCGTGTTTTATAATACAGTAAGAAGCTCCTAACAAAACAGGAAGTGACACTACTGTCACATAGGAAAGGAAAGCTAAGCACATGAGCTGTCAGTGTAAGTGAGATGTGTGCACCGAACATGTAGTTCTCATGTGCGAAGATTGCCATGGGTGTAACAACTGAAGCAAAGCTTTTTTTTATTGTAGAGTTCTACTAGTATTTTCACTGTAGTTCACATAGGAATTTATTTCTGATGTCATCTTTTAGATTTTGTAAGCAAGTACACATCTGACGTCCAATCTACATATTAAAAAACTAATACTTTATCTTACTGATATTTTATGTTCCTGTGAACCTCTTTATAAAACAGCAAAACCACTGACATGTCAAGTATGTCTCACAAAAAGGTCAGGAAAGCAAAACACATGCCGACAGTGTGAAGCGAGAAGTACGTATACAGTCTGCCATTGTCACGTGTGCAGACTGCCTTAGTTATAATAAATGAAGATTTTTTTGGTAAAGTGCTCTTAGTATTTTCATTGTAGTTCACACAAGAATTCATCTGTGTTGTTCTTTTTTGTTAAAATTTACTGGTATAATTTAGGTGTACATACTGATCACACATAAGGAATTTGTAACAATACAAGATATATCTTGTTTCTTCTTTTGTGTTGTTCTTTAGACTTTGTACACTCAGAATCGATGTTGAAAATTTTGATGTTTTATGAACAATAAATATTAAAAATTCAATACTTCATTTTTGTGATTTTTTTCCTGTTGAGTATTCATTAAAAATAATAACATTCAGACAGTTAAAGTAGTCTATCAACAGAAATATTCTAAAGAATAAATGTGGGTCTGACAGACTCATGTTTCTATAACTTTATGACAAAATAGTGTTATTCTCCACTTAATAGCCACGATACAGAGCCGGGCATGGTGGCATATGCTTGTAATCCTAGCATTCGGGTAGCTGAGGCAGGAGGATCGTTGTGAGTTCGAGACCAGCCTGGGCTACAAAGTGAGCTTAAGGCCAGCCTGAACTGCATGGCAAGACCCTGCCTCAAAAAGACCAAAAAACAAAAACAAAAAAAACCATGATACAAAGCAAATGGCTTGATTATATCCGATGCCTTGCTTGCACTGGTGAGCTATTTGATTAGTCCTAGGTCTCAGACAGGCTTGCCCTTTCCCAATTCTCAGCTCTCTACTGTTCCAGTTCAGGACTATGACCTTAATTACCATCCCTAAGTGTGAATTAAACCCCAAGGCATAAAAAAGCCTGCAGACTGTCAAGGTTTAGCTATGATTTATCACTGAGATATCATCTCCAGGCATGAAAAGCTATAAAAACTGGCAGTTAATTTTTCTTGTTTAACAATACTGTTAATAGCACCACTTTATTCAAGTGGTCTTTCTAATTATTTCTGAGTGTCTCTGTTACTTTTCTCTCATTGCTGAGACCAAATACCTGACATTCAGAATTAAGGAAGGAAAGGTTTATTTATCTTACAGTTTGTGGAGGTTTCAGTCTGTACTTGTCTGGCTCCAAGGTAGAGTGGCACATGGCGCTGGGCAACTGTTCATGGTGGCATAAGACAGCAAAAGCAACCAGAGCAAAAAGGGAGGAGCGGCAGCTGGAAGAGCAAGCCTCTTTCCCTCCCTTACATTATATGCTAACTACCTGCCCCAGGGCAAGCGTAACACTCACATCCATAATCTTAGCATTGGATCACAGGGCCTATCCCATGAGGGCAATGAGGCTTTGCTGGGACATCCAGATACAAACCGTAACACTGAATTTTTTTCTACCAGATTTAGTATCTATGTACAAAGTCAAAGCATATGCAGCCAGGCACAGTGGCACATGTCTATAATTATGGTCACTTGGGAGGCTAAAATAGGTAATTCCAAGTTAGAGGTCAGCCTAGGAAACTTAACAAGACCCTGTGTCAAAATTGGAGAAAAAACAAAACAGCCAGGGGTACAGCTCAATGCTCCCCTGGGTTCAATCCCTAGCACGGGGGAGAGAGGAAGGAACAGTATTTATAAACAAGTTTATTATCTTCCTGTCCGTAGTACACATCTCTTGTATTTTTTTCACATGTCACTGCATATACTGCATAAACAACATTAAAAAAACTGTCATAGAGAATACTATTTTGTTACCATTTTTATGGTGACTTCTCTATAATGCTTTATCTTTAAAAATGACATTAAAATCTTAGACAGGGGCAGGCATGATGGCATAAACCTATAATCCCAGCACTCAGAACCTGTAAGCCGAGCACTCAGAAGCCTGAGGCAGGAGGATCACCAGGAGTTTGAGGCCAGCCTGGGCAACACAGTGAATTCAAGGCTGTCAACACTGACCAACTACATAGCGAGACACCATCTCAAAAAAAAAAAACAAAAAAAACCCCAAAAACCAAAAAACCAACTCAATAGCTAAAACAGCATTGAAAAAGATCAGAACTGGCCATCTCATATTTCCTCATATCAAAACTTATTAGAAAGTTGGGTGTTGTGGTGTGCATTGGTAGTTCTAGCTACCTGGAGCTGAGGCGGGAGGATCATTTGAGCCCAAGAACTTGAGAACAGCCTGAACAAAATAAGATCCTCTCTCAGAAGACAAACATAAGATGAGCCTGGTGGCACATGCCTGTAATCCCAGCACTCAGGAAGCTGAGGCAGAAGGACTGTCCTGAGTTCAAGACCAGCCTGAGCTACAAAGTGAGCTCAAGGCCAGCCTGAACTGTATAGTGAGACCCTGTCTCAAAAAAAAAAAAGAACTACCTACTTTCCAGTCCATGTCAGAGGTCTAAGGTTTCATCCCCACATCCCCAGCACTGGAAAAAAAATCAACTGCAAAAGATTGTACACTACCTGGACATGGTCACTCATGCCTATATTCTCAGCATCAGAAGGGCACATAGATGGATTGCAAGAATTTGAGGCCAGTCTGGGCTACACAGTGAGACTGCCTCAAAATAAAACAGAACGAAAGTCTAGGAATGCTGGCATCCCTGCAACCCCATCACTCTGGGAGACTGAGGCAGAAGGGTCATAAATTCAAGCCTGGCTGAGCAATACACCAATTTAGTAAGACCCTCAAAATAAAAAATAAAAAGAGAGACTGGGAACGTAAGTTCAGTTGAAGACCTGGGTTCAATCCCCAGTACTGCAAAAAGGGAGAAAAGAGGCTGCATAATTCTTTTTTTTTTTAATTTTATTTTAAAGACAAAAGAATGGAGACATATGAACCAGAAAAGCCATAAACAATTCAGAAAATACAAAGTTATACAGAATATAGTAGGGAATTAGCACTGGATGTTGTATTACATAATGTTATCTTCACATTAGTTAACACAAAAACATTAAAGGAAATACCAAATTATAGATAAGATAGTAGGGAATTTGCACTGGATGCTGTATAATGTAAAGTTATCTTCATTTCTGCTAGTACAAAAACGACTGAGGAAATACAGAATTATAGAGAAGATAGAAGGGAATTAGCTCTGGATGCTGTCCTACATAATGTTACCTTCACCTTTGTTACTCAGTTACACAGATGATGGCCCATTTGATCATTCAGTTTTTCTCCTCCCTCATCTCCGTTGCCCTACCACTCAATCAGTCATCTTCCTTGTGATAATAACTGTACTCCTGGGTTTATCTATACCCTTGGACTCTCGCCTTGGGAAGAGATATAGCTGCCTCAGACTATACTATAACATACATGGGTGTATACAAACTGCCATGGTTGGAGGTGGGAAAGCACATATGCTCACAGCGGACCGCCCGGCTCCGCCCTGTCGTCGTGCTATGGGTAGGGGCGGGTCCAGGCCATGAGGTGCGCTGAGCGGGGCCCTCAGCGGAGCAGCCACCAGGCCCACAGCGGAGCAGCAGCAGAGCAGCTGCGGGAGGCTGCATAATTCTGTTATAAATCATCCTTGAAATAATGAAATGGCTGAGAAGGAAAACATTACTTCTCATTCAGTGTTAGGAACTAGGGTCTTGAGGAAGAGGTAATGGGTGCAGCTACTAAGTAATACAGGAAATAGCTCTGCGGCATTCAGTAGTTCTGCAGTTCAATGGTAGTGGTGGTCACAGAAGCTACACAAGTCGTGAGAGTGTTTAAGCTATCTGCTTGAGCGTGCACTCCTACACGTAAAGGGTGCACGTAGGGCCTGTAGTCAGAACGAGTGCTGTGTACTGGGCTGGGGTGTGCAGCTCAGTGATAGAACGATAGAATGAGTGCTTTGCATCCACGAGGTTACTGTGCCCAACCCCAACATGGCAAAAACAAAACAACAAAAAACTGTGTGGGTTGTATCTACATCAGCTTCCTGGTTTCAGAATTCTACTATAACTACAGAAGATGTCCACACTAAAGGGAAGGTGAAGAGTACACGGATGGAACATCCCTGTACATTTTTGTGCAACTTCCTATGAATCTATAATTACTTTGAAATAAAGTTTTTAGTATTTTATGTATTATTTATTTACTTGCAGTTCAAAAGTGATAATAATGAGAACCAACACTTAGGTGGCACTTGCTATATGAGTCCAGTATATTAGGACATTTAATCTTCATAATAACTTCTTATGAACTGAATTACATCCTTCTGAAGTTCATTTGTTAAAGCCCTAATCCCCAGTATCTCAGGAGGTACTTGGACATAGGAATTCAAAGAGGTAATCAAAAGGGAGTCATTTGGGTGGGGTCTGATCCAGTATGACTAGTGTCTTTATAAGAGGATATCAAGTCAGGTGTCACATTCCTGTAGTAGTCCCAAGCACTGTGAGGCTGAGGCAGGAGGATCAGAAGTTTAAATCCAGCTTGGGTAATTTAGTGAGAGATCCTGTCTGAGAAGTAGCACACACCTGTAATCCCAGCACTCAGGAAGTTGAGGCAGGAATATCACGGTGAGTTCAAGGTCAGCCCGGGTTACATAAATGAGTTCAAAGCCAGCCTGTACTACATAGCAAGATCCTGTCTCAAAAAAAAAAAAAAAAAAAAAAAAAAAAAAAAAAAAAAAAAAAAAAAAAAAAAAAAAAAAAAAAATTTTAAAGGGCTGGGGATATAGCTCAGTGTGAAGGCCCTGGGTTCTACTCTTGGTACCTCAAGGAAAATAAGAGGATAGAGGGAAGGAGGGAAGAACGTACAGAGAAAGAGACAGAACAGACATAGAGACACGGGGGAGTATATCAGACAAATGAGTACACAGGGCTCAGGAGGCTAAAGCAGGAGGATCGCTGTGAATTCAAAGCCAACCTGTACTGCATAGTGAAAGCCTGTCTCAAAAAAAAAAAAGATGAGAGAACCAAAACTCACATAACTTTCATGAATCAAGGCCAGATCTCGACCAAAAAGATCAGTTCAAAATATTTGCTCCTAACCATTCAGCTTTATTGACTCACTCCACGTATACTACTGTACTGTCATACCCGAAACTGGAGCGTGCAAGATCAAAGCAAGTGAGGTATGTGATGAGGGTCTGCTTCCAGGACGGCTCCCTGAACACTGTGTCCCTGGAGGGGAGGAACCTATGATATCATACGGTGGAAGACAGGGTAAGAAGGAAACTGTTTTCACACAGCAGAAGAGAAAAAGGGACCAAATCCTGTCAAGTCCTTTTATAAAACACCTAGACAGACTTCTGGGAAGATGGCAGAATGGTGAGTAACGAAGAGTCTCTCCAAGATTTGGTGTCCAGATACTGGGATACAGCAATGTGAGCAGGAGAAAGGAGGTGGCTCCCCAGGGCCCAAGAAGGATCCGAAGCAAGAATTGAAGCCCACGGGGACAGTGAAGAGACCTCAACTAAGGAGGAGAGTGTGGAAGGCAGTACTTTCTCCCTGAGCCCAGACTCACAATGTGGGAGGGACAACTCGAACCTACAAATATACTGAGTACTGCTGACCCCACTGGCCTCCACAGAAAAATGTACCAGTACTGGAAGCAGTAGACGGACAGGGTGGACTGCAGTGGCTGGCAAGTCATTCGCGTTCACATGCTTCAGCAGCCATCTGAGAGAGGGGCCAACTGAGCTCGGAACTCAGAGCAACTGTCTGGCGGCCTCTAGCAGCTCCCAGGATCAGCAGCTGAGTTCAAACCGGCAAGGAGCCAAGTTCAAGACAGAAGAGATGCACGGACTGCTGCAGGCTGAACAGGTCTTGTTCCATCCTCAAGGTCTGAAACCAACCTGAACCTTCAGTGGAACTAAAAGTGCAGGCTCACTGGCGTTACCCAACACGCGGCTGTAACGCTACAGCGGGCTCGCTGGGGTTAATCATCTTGGATCTGGACTCTGTCTGCCCATGTTACCTCCCAGTGACAACGAAGACATACTCTGAAGTAAATGTTTGGTTTTCTCTTCTTTTTCTCTTTTCTTGTCTTACTTTTTCTTAATTGCTGGTTCTTGTTACATGAGTGTGGGCCTTCACTTCTCACGGTAGCTGAGCCGTACAGTCCCCCCCCCCCCCCCCCCCCCCCCCCCCCCCCGCATCAGTCTCCTGGTATTTGTACAACTCCAACCTGGTTCCAGCCTCATCCTCTGCTAGTCTTCCTTTTCTCTCCCCAACCTGTAAATTTTTCCCCAAGGGTAAAATCAACATATTGAGGACTTAGATTTACTGCACACAATTTTTCTGGTTCAGTTTAGATTTTTTGTACAGTCATAAATTTAGTTCATAGAGTTAAAAGCAGCAAATTAACAGTGACCTTAGTTTGTCATCTTCTAGCTGTCTCTCATGCTGTTGCTATTGCTGACTGTAACACTTCAGCCAGTGATAAAACTGTTGACCACTCCTTCTCCCTGGCATACCAAGACTGAGAGGTCGCCCAGGGGTCATAAAAATACTACAGGCCAGTGCCTAAGAACCAGGGGCTGGGCCAAGAAGGCAGCAATTTCTCATTCCCAGTAAGTCAAAGAGGTAGGACCCCGCAAGAGACTGCTATACCCGAAGATATCTCTGAGAAGTAGTTGTTTCCCAAGGATTCTAAATACTAGCAATAAAGCTACTTACTATCGGCAACTATAAGCATCAATTTAGGAATTAAACTAAAAAAAAAGAGAAAATGAGAAGACATTTAAACAAGATGCCACCCCAGAATTCCAGCTGACCAAAGGCAAACCCAGGGGGCAATGAGGTGGAACAATAGGAAAGCCACCCACCAGTACTGAATTGGTAACAACAGAAATAACAAAGTAAATGAATGAGACTCTAGGAAAAAAGAAAAGCAAATCACAAATTATTTTTCAGGTAACTGCAGAGATGGTGACCATAAGGAAAGACATGCTTAGTGACTCTAGAGCAAATACAGATATAAAAATAAAAGCATAGGAAAATGACAGAAATGATGAATGCCCAAAATAGGAAAGAAATGGAATCCATGAAACATTCAAACAGATATCCAGGAGATTGAAAATTCCACAATACATGCAGTAGAATGAGCCAATGTAAGGGCAAAATCTTAGATATAGCAAACAGGCTTGCAGTTAGTAGTCGTGAAATGAAAGGTTTCTTAAAAATAGAAAGGGACCACAAGAAATCAATCCAGCAGCTATCAGATGATGCAAAGAAGAACAACGTGAGATTGATCAGAGTCAGTGAAAAGCCAGGAGATAGCACAAATGACATAAAAAAAGAAAACCTGTTCACAGAAGTCATGGCAGAAAATTTCCCTGGCAGGGACAAAGAATTTTACATGAGCGAAGCATGTAGAACTCCAATTAGCTATGATAAAAAATAAACCTTAAAAAAAATCTACACCATAATAGAATATTAAAAGCTGTTAGCAACCCTTCGGTTCATGAGCACGATGACTGGGTGTTCATGCCATCTGCATGACATGTGCCTCCCTCGAGCCCCGTTACAATGACGTGCCTCCCTCAAGCCCTCTTACGACATCAGCATATTACCCATCTGACATGAGAAATAAAAAAATAAAAATAAAAATGAAAGCTGTTAGAGAAAAGAAACAACCTCCAACCAAGATTGATGTATCCCACAAAACTATGTTTCAAAACTGATGAAGAAATAAGAAGCTTCCATGACAAAGAACACCTGAAAAAAATTCATGAACACCGAACCAGCACTCCAAAATGGTCTGAAGGACATTCTAGGAAGAGATAACAAAATTACAACTCCAGGAACCCAACAGAATGAATCCAACAGGCAAGGGAAGTAATTAGAGGGGAATAAAAAGGGAGCCAACAACAGGAAAATAACGTGACAAGGAACCAGCCAGGCGTGGGGTCCCAAGCCTGTAATCCCACCACTTGGGAGGCTAAAGCAGAAGGATCACTACAAGTTCAAGGCCAGACTAGGCTACACAGTGATCTCAAGACCAGTCTGAACTACACAGTAGGACCCCGTCTCAAAATAAAACGTGACAAGGATCAGTCAGTACCTATCTCTTATACCCACTAATGTCAACAGTCTCAATTTACCAATCAAGAGAAACAGACTAGCAGAAAGGATTAAAAAGGAAGATCCAACAATATGCTACACACAAGAAACACATTTAAGCCAGGCGTGGTGGTGCACACCTGTAATCCCAGCACTTGGGAGGCTGAGGCAGGAGGATCGTCATGAGTTCAAGGCCAGCCTGAACTGCATAGCAAGACCCTGCCTCAAAAAGACAAAAAAAAAAAAAAATTTAATTCAAAGATTCGAAGAGTGAAAGTCAAATGATAGAAAACAATATTACATGAAACAGGAACCTGGAAAAACACAGGAGTAGCTATTCTATTTGCAGACAAAGTGGATTTCAAGCCAAGACTGATTAAGAGAGACAAAGAAGGTCACTACATCCTTGCAAAGGGAACAATCCAAGTGGAAAAGATAACAATCATAAAGATATATGCAACAAATACCAGTGTATGCAACTACATAAAACAAACACTAACAGACATGAAAAATCAAATAAGTACTAACACAATTGTAATGTGGGACCTCACTCATTTGTGACACTACTGTTACAAGTAGATCAACTAGACAAAAAAATTAATGAAATATTAGAACTGAACCAAACTTTTGAACAAACGAACTCAGTTGATGTCTACTGAAGGTTCCACCCACAACATCGGAACACACATTCTCAGCTGCACAAGAGATGTTCTTCAAACTAGGCCATGTACTAGCTCACAGAATATGCTTCAGTAAACACGAAAGAACTGAAGTCATCCCGTGCATAGCATCAAACCATAGTGCAAGGAAATTGGAAATCAACGGCAAAAAAACTACAAGAACTTCATAAACACGTACAAATTAAATAACATCCTCCTGAAAAACCAATGGGTCACAGATGAAATTAAAGAAATTAGACAGTTTTTACAATTAAACAATAGTGCCAATACAACATACTGGAACTTGTGGGACACAATGAAAGCAGTCTTATGAGGGAACTTTAAAAAACCTAACTCAGTTCATGAAAGGAGGAGCCCTCTTGACCCAATCACCTCTTAAAAGGCCCTGCCTTGACACCATTATACTAGCAGCACCTCTGTTTCAGAGGGAGGACCTTCAAACCATAAAATGGACTGTAGATATAGTAATAACTCTTCAACACTTGAACTTGTCTGGCATTCCTATAATAAATTCCTTGAAACAATGTACATTAATAACCCACTGTGGACATTTTCTAGGACTCTCTTTCTTTTCATGGTAGTAGAGAGAGAAACCGTGGTCCCACAAACCCGAGGCAAGGGCTCTACCACTGAGCCACAGCGTTTTCTTGTTACTTTTATCAACGTGGAGACAAGGTCTCACTGTCACACAGGCTGACCTAGGATGTGCAGTCCTCTTGCTGCAGCATCCCGAGTAGATGTGGCAATAGGCGTGTACCCGTTAAACATCCATTTTCTGTATCAGCATTTAAACTATCATCACTTCTTGCTACTAATGATTTTTTAAAGTAAAAAACTAAATGAATAACAATCAAGTTTCTTGCTTTAAAAAAAAAATGCTGTTTGCAAAACCAAAGTGAAACGTTTCTAGTATGTATGCTCGAAATGCATTTTTAGGTCTTAACAAAATACTTCAGTTACAAGCCTAAAGATGATTTTGTGGGTAAATTATAAATCCTAGAAAACTGGAGTTAAGATATAAATGTTGATACTATCCCTTTAGCACCTGAGAGAAGCCTATATAAAACTAAACTTAAAAACAAACAAATCTTCTAAAGGAGGGGTTGGAAGGCTAATGTTTTACTCCTGTAAAAGTCTACAAGTGACCATTTGCTGAGTTCTAACATTTCCATGTCCCCTGGACTGAACTGCAGGTTGAAAGGGGTCTAGCGCAGAGGACAAAAGCTAGGCTTGGTGAGGCGTGAAGCTAAAAGCTGACAAACTACCTGGATGCTCTGCTAAAGCTGTAACTAACATGAAAGTAAAACCAAGGCCTCTACACTTCCGTTTACTCAAGAGCAGCTCCCCTACCCTTCCATGCCACAGGAGGGTCGAAACAGTGACCAGGACAGTCTGATTCTTTCAAACCTAAGGCATCAGCTTTTTCATTAATGCTCCTATAACTGAAATACAAGGAAAGTCTACTGAATTAGTATGTGACTAAACACAAAAGTTCTAGGTCAAGAGAATAAAAATCTAACTTGAACCACAAAAAACATAGTTTCGCAATTAATTCCCGGATTTCAATGAGTTTAGACCCAGAACCCACTGAATGTAGGGGAGGCTAGGTCCCCTTGAGGAACAGCCTTGTTACAATGCCCAAAATATATACTGTTACTCTTTTCCCCAGATTCTGATTTACAATTTCAGTCCACAGTAGCCTGGCTCTACTGCTATTAGGCTTGCAACAAGGCCTAAACATCATGGCAAAAAGGCATGTCAGCCAAGCACAGAGGCACAGGCCTATAATCCCACACTTGGATCACCATGAGCTTGAGACCATCCTGGGCTTCACAGTGAGCTCAAGGCCAGCCTGAACTATATAGTGAGACCCTGTCTCGAAAAAAAAAAAAAAGGAAGGCACGGCAGCAGAAGCTGCTTACCTAAGGACAGCCCAGAGGCAGAGGGG
>PVLD010023643.1:0-13018 GCA_004027595.1 Dinomys branickii | reverse complement strand
CCAATAAAGTATAGTTTTATATACAGTAAATTATTATTTAGCAATAACATGACGTACTGGCCCATGCCATGGCATGAGTGACCCTAAAAACATGTTAAGTGAAAGAAGCCTGTCACAGAGTCACATACCCCATGACTCCTTGCACAATCCTATTTATATGGAACATCTAGAACAGGCAAATCTGCAGAGACAGGAAGACTGGAGGTTGCTGAGAGCTAGCAGGGATGGGTTTTTTTAGATGTACTGGCTAAAGGGTGATGGTTTCTTTTTGGGTTATAATGTTCTAAAATGGTGATGAGGGGCCAGAGATATAGCTCAGCAGCATAAGCACCTGCCTGGCAAGCAGAAGGTCCTGAGTTCAATTTCCAGGTGTGGTGGTTCACACTTCTAATCCCAGCTCTCGGGAGGCTGAGGCAGGAGGACCATTACAAGTTCAAGACCAACCTGGGCTATAAAGTGAGCTCAAGGCCAGCCTGAACTGCATAGTAAGACCCTCTCTCAGAAAGCCCAATAAATAAATAAAATGGTGAGGATAGTCACACAATGCTGCAACAGCTCCTGAATTGTATATTGTGAGCAAACTGTAGTGACATGCAGTACAAACTAACATCTTGCTTGGCAGGAGAAGCACTTACAAATGTGGGACTGTGCTGCTTCTGTGGTGGATACAGGTAGGTATCAAGTATAATTCCTGTCCTCAGCCTCTTGATCATTTATGGAAATAACTTGGTCACCATTTTCTCCCTCTACTTTTAAAATCTCTTCTCTTATTCCATTTAAAATTTCTTTAAGTAAGTGACAAAATACTATCCCACAAATATACTTACATAATGATTATTTAAGGAACGATGATCTTTGGGGGGTACAGCTTAGAGGTAGAATATGTGACAAGGCCCTGACTTCATTTCCCAGCACCAATAAATCAATGAACGAATGAATGAAAAAAAAACATAATAGTGATCCAAAAACTAAGTCTATATATATCAACATCTTATGGTAGATCTTCCAAATCATTTACTGTCTGAAGAGTTAGTAATTACAGTTCTTCTGTTTCCATGTTTTTTGTCTTTTTGAGACAGGGTCTCACTATGCAGTTCAGGCTGGTCTTGAACTTACTTTGTAGCCCAGGCTGGCCTTGAACTTGCAGTGATCCTTCTGCTTTAGCCTCCTGAGTGATGGGATTACAGGCGTGTGCCACCATGCCCAGCTTATAGTTCTCAATATAAAAGTATGCATATTTTCTGGTACCAGGAATTGAATTCATGACCTTGTACTTGCCAGGCAGACACTGTGCCACTGGGAGCTATATCCATGGCAAGCATGCATATTTTTAAATAAAAATTAACCACAAAAAAAAAAAAAATTAACCACTAAAGAGGCTGAGGCAGGAGGACTGTTGTAAGTTTGAGACCAGCCTGGGCTACAAAGTAAGCTCAAGGCCGGCCTGAACTGCATAGTGAGACCCTGTCTCACAAAGAAAAAAAAAAAACTTAACCACTAAAGAAAAAAAAAGTAACAGAAGGGAGTATGACTTCAATACATGCAGAGAAACAAGCCATATGCAGTTTACATCTCATTACAAGGGCTATAGTTTATGTTTTTAGCTTTCTTATGCTAGAAAACACTCCTGTCACGGTCTGAATTTTAAACATCTCTCAAACATGCAGGTAGTTTTTTAAAAAGTGCATGTACTCAAGAGGTCCCCAGTTGACAGCCCACTGAGAAGTGTCAGAGATGTCTGGCGTGGGGCCTCCTGGAGGAAGTGCAGTCATGGGGCGCGCGCCCATGCAGCTGCATTGGGAGCATGGCCCCTCCCTTCTCTCCTGCTCGCTGGCCACCACGAGGTGAGTGGTTTTTACACCACTCTTCCTGTCATAATGTTCTCCCGCCCTATGGATTCAGAAGTAACAGAGCTGGCCAACCGTGGAATAAAACCTCTGAAAATGTGAGCCAAAATAAATCTTTTCTCCTTTTTGTTTGTTGTTGGGTTTTTTATTGTTGTTGGTTTTTTTGGTAACAGGAATCGAACTTAGGACCTTGCGCTTGCCAGGCAGGTACTGTGCCACTGAGCTAAATCCCTGGCCCCTTTCCTCCTTGTAAGTTAGTGACTTCAGGTATTTTTTTTCTCCAGTGACAGAAAGCTGACAAATGTCTTCAACATAGGTCAAAAAACTATAAATCTGATACTTAAAGAAGACATACGCTATAAAAACCCTGTGGCACATTCACAGAAAGAAAACACAAAAATAAAAAAGAAAAATATAAAGCCAAGGCCAGATGTGGTGGCGCATGCCTGTAATCCCCACACTCCGGAGGCTGAGGCAGGAGGGTCGTTGTGGGTTCGAGGTCCACCTGGGCTACAAAGTGAGCTCAAGGCCAGCCTGAACTGCATAGTGAGACCCTGCCTCAAAAAGACCAAAAAAAAAAAAAAAGTAAAGTAAGGCCAAGTACAGTGGTGAAAGCTTGCAATTGCATCTGCATGGGAGGCTGAGGCAAAAGAACTGTAAGTTTAAGGCCAGCCTGTCTCAAAATACAAATTTAAAAGGGACAGGTGTGATGGCGCACACAACACCAGCACTCATGAGGCTGAGACAGGGACAGGAAGACTGCTGCAAGTTCAAGGCCAACCTAAACCGTAGTATATAGGGAGACCTGGTCTCAACAAAATATTTTAAAACCTAAAAAGGGCTGGGAGTGTAGAGCAGTGACACAGCACCCTTGGGTTCGATGCCTATTACCACAAAGATATAAACAAAAATATAAATCAAAGCACTATAATCCAGATTTATAGTGTTTATAATGACAACTATGTCTAGGTTCTTGAATTTCATGGCTGGGAAGACACCACTACTCAATGTACAAGAAAAAACTCCATCACGGTCTCCTATAAGACACAAAACTCCTACTGCACAGCACAACATACTGGCGTAATGTAAGATGCAAGAGTCTAAATTCTAATCCCAGCTGGCCATGGAACAAGCTTCAGCAAGGGAGCCGATTTCTTTTAGCCTCAGTTTCCCGCATGTAAAGACCTAGGGCTAGGCCCCGCGGCACAGGCCTGTGAGCCCAACATAGAGGGAGGTGGAGGCAGTTCTGAGGCCCACCGTATATTATGTCAAAATAAAAATAAATTTAAAAGGGCAAGGGCTGGGCATGGTAGCACACAATCACAGAACTCTGGGAGGCTAATGCAGCAGCATCGTAAGTTCAAAATCTGCCTGGATGATTTAGCAAGATCCTGTCTCAAAACAGAAAAATAAAAAATAAAGGAGATGAGGCATACAGCCCAGCGGCAAAGTGCCCGTGGCTTTGGTCCCTAGCACCAAAACGAAGCCCTGGGGATAGCTGGGTGATGGAGAACCCACAGCTCCACTTCGGTCTTGTCCCCTCTCCCCACAAAGGGCTGGGAAGAGAACACAAATGTGCTTTACGCCCCTTAAGAACCAGAAGACAGTAACTTCAGATTTATTTACTTATTTTGTTTTTTTAGAGACAGAGTCTTTCTATGTAGTTTAGGCTGGCCTTGAATTCACACTATGACGCACAGGCTGGCCTTTAACTTGCAGTGATTCTGCTGCCCCAGCCTCCCAAATGTTGGGATTACAGGCATGTGCCACCACGCACAGTTTAAATTTATAAAGTCAATGACTCTGCCTCCTACATGCAGACCTCAGCAGTTTCCAGTTTCCACCTATCTGGGTGGGGAAGATAACTAGAAGATTTTTTTCAGCAAGGCATGGCAATCTCACCATACCACTTCAAAATTTACAAACATTTCATAATAGATTATCAAATTACTACCTAATTTAATATCAAAGATGGCAAAACTCATACAGACTCATAGACTACTGTTATGTATGCTCTGAAAGCACATATTTCTAAGACATAGACTCCTCAGAGTTAAACTAACTCGGCAATTGATACAGACAACAATTTAAAAGTATACTACAACTACTGTCGGGTATACTCTGCAAGGTTAAGGCAGGAGGATCACAAGTTTGAGCCCAGCCTGAGCAATTCAGTAAGACCCTATCTCAAAATAAACAAGCTGGCTTGGTGGCACGGGCCTGTAAACCTAGCAATTTGGAGGCTGAGGCAGGAGGATGGCCATGAGTTCAAGGTCAGCCTAGACTCTGTAGTAAGTTCAAGGCCAGCCTGAAATATATAGTGAGACACTGTCTAAGAGGACAGGGCAGGGGAGAAGCAAAAACAAACAAAAAAACTGGGGCTGTAACTTAGTACAGAGGCCCTGGGTTCAATTCCATTTTTTTTTTAGGCTGGCCTTGAACTCACTATATAGCCGAGACTGGGCTCAAACTTGCAGTGATCCTCCTGCCTCAGTCTCCTGAATGCTGGGATTACAGGTGTGCGCCACCATGCCTAGCAAAACACTGTATTTTAAGACTGGTGTCCCATCATACCAGGTGTGAAAAGTATCACAAGAAGTTACTGACAAGCCAAGCATGGTAGTGCACAGCTGTTCACTCAGCATTATGGAAGGCTGAGATTAGGAGGACCACAGCTCCAGCCTAGCCTGCCTTGAACAACTTAGCAAGACTGTCTCAAAACAAACAAAACAATAAAATAAACAAAGCCTGAGGACAAAGCCCAGTGCAAATACCCCGGGTTCAATACCCACTAACCCCCCAGAAGAGAAAAACAAGTTACTGTTTCTTCTTCTTGTAATTTTTTAGACAATCTCACTATGTAATCAAGGGTAGCCTCAAACCTAAGGCAATCCTCCTGCCTCGGCCTCCCAAGTACCACAAGCATGCACCACCATACCCACCATGAGTGATGATGTACTTTAAAAATTAACAAATAAATTAAAAGTTAGCACTATAAAAAATTAATCTCACTTACTTGCATTTCCTGAGTGGGAAAGAATGGGATGGTCCGGTAGTGTGACCAACCAAAAACTGACCGAGACCAGCAGGTACCAACAGTTTAAAGTCAGATAGGTGTGGGACTGGGTCAATGAACCACTGTATGAAACCGGGCAAATCACTTAAATTCTATCTGCTCTGGTCTTCTCATCTGTGATAAAAGAGGAAAAACCACCTACCTTAGGGATATTGCAAGGATTAAATAAATTAACGCTACATACTGGGGGAGGGAGTAACAGTGACTGAGAAATGGCTGATCCTTTACTAAGATGAGTTACTTCCTTACCCCTGTGTGGAAGGTAAAACCTTTCCTCCATCAAGCAACCAGGAAACTCTGGTCAACCAAGTCAGTAAGTTTTAACCATGCTATGTAAACTATCAAGCATGTATTCATTTCCGTTTGCTAGTTTTCATTGTACTCCTGGGGACTGAACCCAGGGCCTTCTCACCGAGCTCCATTCCCAGCCCTTTACTGGTTTTCTTATTTTTTTAGCTTTGAAGCAGGATCCTTCCTGCTACATTGCTAAATTGCCCAGGCTAGGCTCAAACATGCCAAGCCTGCACCACCACGCCTGGCTTCAACCATGCATTAAAAGAAAACAACTTATCACACAGAGGCCTAATTATTCAACAAGTCATAATATTTAAAATCTAACTGAAGCCGGGTGCAGTGGCACACATCTGTAATCCCAGCACTCGGGAGGCTGAGGCAGGAGGACTGCTGCGAGTTCGAGACCAGCCTGGGCTACAAGGTAAGTTCAAGGCCAGCCTGAACTGCATAGTGAGACCCTATCTCAAAAAGACCAAAAATAAAATAAAATAAAATAAAATAAAATAAAATAAAATAAAATAAAACCTAACTGAAAAGTGAAAGCTTTAAACCATTCACTTAAATCATAAATGTCAGTCCAAAACTAGAAACTCAATGCCCTAAGTAGTTCTCCTTTCAATCTCCACAAGATTATAAATTGCATGAGCCTGGGGATCAATGCTTCTTCCATACTGTATTAGTAGCATAGTATCTATTATGAAATGTTTATAAAGGTGTGCTCATAAACAAATGACTTCTTTAATCCTCTGTACTTTAAAGTCTTCATCTATCAAATGAAAATACACATTAACTTCTATAAGGAATTCTATGGAACATTTTCTCTCTTCTGTGTTCCTGGGGAATATTTTAAAGTGCAGGGCTGGGGATATAGCTCAGTGGAATAAGCGCCTGCCTAGCAAGCGCAGGGTCCTGAGTTCAATCTCCAGTACCGCCAAAAAATAAAAAATAAAAAAAAATAAAGTGCGTACTATTTGATGCTATAATAAATGATACTACTTTGTAAATTTCAGTTGTCAACTGTTCACTGCTAATATGAGAAAGGTGATTAGTTCTTGTACATTAATCTTGTATCCTAGCTAAATTTAAACTAGTAGCTTTTTATAGCTTATTAGCACTTTGTTTTTACGTAGCGCTTTCTACACAGTCAGGTCAGCTTTAAGGCATCTAAACAATAAACACAGTTCTAATTTTTCTCTTCTAATCTATATGTCTATTCCTTTTCCTTGCCTTATTGCAGTGTGGCTAGAACCTTTAGAACATGTTCAACAAAAGCTGAGAGAATATCCTTGATTTACCCGATTTTAAGCAGGAAGAATTCAATGTTTCACCATTATGATGTTAGCTGCAGATTTTCCAGACACGCCTTTTCACAGGTTAAGGAAGTTCTCTCTCTTCCTCTCCCTCTCTGTAATTTTGAGACAAGGGAGACAAGGTCTCAAAATTATGCAGTTCAGACTCGCCTTGAGCCCACTTTGTAGCCCAAGCTGGTCTCGAACTGGCAACAATCCTCCTGCCTCAGCCTCCTGAGTGCTGGGATTACAGGCGTGCGCCAGCCACCACACCCGGCTGGAAGTTCCTTTTTAACTATAGCTAGCTGACAGCACTTATTATGAATTGATGTTGAAGTATGTCAAATGCTATATCTATTATAAGATCACTTAACATTTCTTTAACATGGTGAATTACACTGAGTTCTTTTTCTTGCTTTTTTTTTTGAGACAGGGTTCGCTATGTAGCTCAGGCTGGTTTTGAGCTCACTATGCAGCCCAGGCTGGCCTCAAACTCACTGCAATCCTCCTTCTTCAACCTCCGAAGGGCTGGGTTTACAGGTGTGTGCCACCACGTCCAGCTACTGAGTCCTATTATTAAATCAATCCTGTAACTAGCATGAAGTCCAACTGGTCATGATACATTATCCTTTTCATATACTGCTAAATTCAATCAATCTCCCTTTCTCCCTCCCTCTTTCTCCAGACTGGCTGTGAACTTGCAACCCTCCTGCCTCAGCCTCCCAAGTAGCTTTTAGGCCTGACCCACTACATCTGGCTTATTAATGAGTTTTACACATGCACATTGATAAGAAATCTGAGCTATACCCTCCCAAGTTTCTCTCTGATTTAGTAGCAAGATAGTAGACACCTGAAGTACTCTGCGATACCTGTGGAAAACTGATACTATTTCTTCCTTACATGTCTGAGACAATTCACCAAAACATAAAGCTGACCTGACGGTCTACACAGAAAGTGCCAAGTACAAACAACTTTTCTTTGTAAGAAGACTATTACAAGCCTAATTTCTTTTTTTTTAAACAAGGTCTTGCAATGGCCTTCAGACTGGCCTTGAACTCACTATGTAGTCCAGGCTGGCCTTCAGCTCACAGTAACCCTTTTGCCTCAGCCTCTGAAGCGTTGGGATTACAGGTCTATGCCAGCATGCCCAGCTCTAATTTCTTTCATGAATGTCAGGTTATTCACATCGATCTTTTATCTCAATTATTTCAACTCTTTTATGGGCCCCCTTCTACTCAGATTGCTCTTTTCTTCTTTGTTTTTGTCTCTTCTTTTTTGAGACAGAGTCTGGCTGTGTAGCTCAGGCTGGCTTTGAGCTCGCCATGCAGCCCAGGCTGGCCTTGAACTTGCAGGGACCCTCCTACTTCAGCCTCCCGACTGCTGGGACTACAGGTGTGTGCCACCACACCCAGCCTTTCCTTCCAAAGTATATTATTTCCTCCAAGTATTTGGAGATTTTTTAGATGGCCTTTTTCTTTTTGATTTAAATTTAAATTTGCTGAAACATGTTTGATATTCCAACATGTGGTCTATTTTGGTCAATGTTCCATATGCACTTGAAAAGAACATGGGTATAGTATTCAGTAAATGTCACTTAGGTACAATTCATTGATAGTATTGTTTAAATCTCTTTTATTTTTACTGGTTTTTTGCCTGATTCTGTCAATTACTGAGAAAATGTTCCAACTCTGTAAATCTATTTTTCCCTTCAATCATCAATTTTTTATTTGCTCTACTATGACATGGGCACACATTTAGGACTAGCCCTCTTCTCAATGACCTGATCCTCCTTTCATGAGGAAATGTACTTCATGCCCCTAGGAACGTATTTCTTGTTCTGAGTGTTTTTTTCGGGCGCGGGGGGGGGGGGCGGTCTACCACAAATACAGCCGCTTCAGTTTTTAAATAGTGTTTAGAGTATCTTTTTGCATTCTTTTAAGATTCTATTTGTGTGTGTGTGTGTGTGTGTGTGTGTGTGTGTGTGTGTGTATTTGGTTTTTAAAGATCGTGTCTTGCTATGTGGTTCAGCTGGCCCTGAACTCACTATGTAGCCTAGGCTGGTCTTGAACTCATAGCAATCCTCCAGCCTCAGCCTCCCAAGTGCTGGGATTACAAGCGTGCAACACTGCGCCCAGCTCTGTGTCTGTACTTATATATTATATAGGTGTGAGTTAAAACATTGTGAGCTTAGTGTAGACAACACACAGTTAGATCCTGACTCATACCGACTCTCTTTCAACTGGAATGTTAGGCCATTTACCATTCACTTAATTATCAATATAATTGGGCAAAATCTACTCTATTGAAAATATTTTTTCTGTTCATCACATTTTTTGTTTTTCCTTTTCTCCTGAATTCTTAAAGGCTAAAGTGTATTTTTAGAATATTTCATTTCATCTGCAACAAGGGATTACAAACTATTATCTCTTTGTATTGTTATTTTTTAGTGGCAAGCATTTTTGACTTCTTATAATCTGCCTTCAAATAATGTGAAATAGTCTAGATCTTAGAAAGTCCCCATAGTCAGATTTGTTAGTGAAAAATTTAAAAATTCTGTTAAAGTAAATGTCACTCTAAAAAGTGGCTCATAGTAAGAATTTTGCTCTAAGCTTTTACTTCAGAAATAACACTTAAGAGAACTTGATAAAGTTACCTACAGTAAGTAATTCTGGCCTAGTATCTAGCATGGCACACAGGTCTACCTAACTTTTCCCCACAAAATGATCCATGAAGGGCTGGTATAGCTCACTGGTAAGAGTGTGTATCTAGCCCCTAACATGCATAATCCCTAAGACTGAAGGGAGAGGAGGGGAGGGGGAAGGGGAGAGCAGGGCAGAGCAAAGGCCACCAAACAATGAAATAAGACTTTTATATACCATTATCAACTATCTATAAATAAACAATCTTTTAACCTTTAATTCACTATCTATAGCTATTTTCTCACTAGAGAACTGTGAACTGTTAATTTCAATAATATAAATATTACAAATCAATCACATTATTCTGAAACAGAAAAGCCCTATAGAATCTGCTATGATGCAATTTTACTCTTTTAGCAAAACTTAATGTGGTTCTTTCTTAAAATTTCTTCCCTCTCTTCTATGCCCCCGTACACATCGAGTACTAGAGGAGAGTTCATCCCTCTGATCACCAATAAAGTCCTAAAGATAATGATGGCAGCTAATCAAGTATCTCTTACCTACCCAGGTCGTTTAAAATGTCAAATTGACTTGACTTTGGCTAAAATTTTATTAACTGCTGATACATGAAACTATTTCAAGTACTTGTAGAAAAAAAATCACTTCACATTACTCTAAACTGACTAATAGAACTGGGGAAATAAAACTGGGCATTATAGTTGCATACACCAGAAGACCCAGACACGCCGGAGGCCAACACAGGAAGATCACTCGAGCCCTTGAGTTCAAAACTAGCCTGGGCAACACATGAAGACCCCATATAGAAAATGAACTAATTAAATTGAGGAAGTCAAGTATTGCTTAATGAACTCAATTCAACAGAGGAATACCCTTTGGAAAGATAGCCTCTCAGGGAATGGGAGGGAAAACCAGTAGACATTTGGGTGTTACAATCATTCATATGAAGTCTCCTGCACAAAGATTTCATGTAACATTCTTAAAAATCACCCACACTGGCCGGGAATGGTGGCACACACCTGTAATCTCAGCACATGGGAGGCTGACGCAGGAGGATCACTTGAATTCAAGGCCAGCCTGAACTACATAGTGAGACTGTCTCAAAATACCAAAAAAAGAGAGAGAGAGAGAGAGAGAGGGAGAGAGGGAGAGTGAGGGAGAGAGAGGGGGGAGAGAGGGAGAGGGAGAGAGGGAAGGAGAGAGAGGGAGAGAGGGAGGAGAGAGAAGGAGGAAAGAGGAAGGAAGGAAGGAAGGAAGGAAGGAAGGAAGGAAGGAAGGAAGGAAGGAAGGAAGGAAGGAAGGGTGAGTGGGAACTATGGACTTTACACAAAAAAATATACTTCTATACATACATGAAGTTTTTCACCTATAATTTTATGGGCTTCAGAGATCTTCATGTCTGTGTAGATTCCCTTATCATATTTGTCTACAGACAAGTAAATTTTCTCACTCACTGATGGAAAAGTATGTTTTATATTCCTGCCCTCTATGAACAGTAATACAGCTATACCTAGTAAAATCGCAAATACTTTGATCCTTTGACAAGGCAATTCCACTTTCAGAAGTTTATCCTACACACATACTGTATTTAAGTGTGTGTGAAATGACTTTCCACATTAGGTTAGACTACAGCTTTGATCAACACCTAAATATTCATCAATAGGCAACTAGCTAAATTAGGGTTCAGTGTACACAGGAATACTAAGCAGCCTTTGGAAAAAACAATGCTCTAGATATATTAATATAATGAATTTCAGAAGTATTTTAAGCACAAAAAGCAAAATACACAATAGTATATATAATACACTTATCTTTGCATTCTAAAACTTGGAGGGAATGCAGATAGCAATCTCAAATATAAGAAGATGTTACAGTTGTCTCCAGAGAAGGAAAACAGGTAGACAATAGAAAAACACCAAAGAGATGCTTCAGTATGTACCCTTGTATCTTCTTACATTGCATTATATAATTATATTAAATAATAAAAAACAGGGCTGGGGATATAGCTCAGTGGAATAAGCGCCTGCCTAGCAGGCGCAGGGTCCTGAGTTCAATCCCCAGTACTGCCATAAATAAATAAATAAATAAATAAATAAATACTCTTAAAAACCCTCTGCCCTAGACCCTAAGCATTTTCACTAAGCTTCAAAACCAAGCCATATGTACTAACAACCTTTAGCTTACTCATAATATTTTGTCATAATTTTTCCTAGGTTGATTACTACAGTAATTATAACTGCTTCCTGAGCAACATACGATCTGACCCTGGAACATACTAAATATGCTCCCTACCAAGCCCCGATGTGCTGTTTTTCCCTATAAATAACACATACGAATATGATGGCTGTTCCATCTTACTAAGTTCTTATGCACGATGGCCGTAACCTTTGCATTTCAAGTATGACAGCAAAACTAGCACAAGCTCATTGTTTTCTTCACAATTTCGTAGACTGAAGATTCATTCTTACTGTAGTTCTTAACAACCTCAGCAAATTTTTTATTTTCTTATTAAGTCAAGAACTTTCTTTTTCTTTTTTGTCTTTTTGAGATACAGTCTCACTGTGCAGTTCAGGCTGGCCTTGAGCTCACTCCATAGCCCAGGCTGGCCCCGAACTTGCAACAATCCTCCTGCCTCAGCCTCCCGAAGTGCTGGGGATTACAGGCGTGCGCTACTACGCCCGGCTAGAACTTTCACTTAAAACAAGCACTGTACACATTCTCTTTAGCATACCTAAATTGCCAACATCACTACTTTTGGGTTTGGGGACCTTATTAAATAATATAGGGGCTGCTCAAACATAGGCACTGCAATACCACCAACAGTTAATCAGACAACCAAGACATCCACTATGTAACTAAGAGTCAGCAACATACACCACAGATATGCTGGTCAAAGGGATGACCCACCTCTGCGGGCAGGATGGATCAGGGTAGCCCAAGGCTCCACGCTACTCAGATCATCAGCATGCAGTTTAAAACTCATGCCTTGCTGGAATTTTCCATTTACTATTTCCAGACCATGGCTGAAGAAAGGTAACTAAATCTGTGGAGAACAAAATCATAGATAAGGGGAAGACTACTGTACTGGGAGTAGGACTAAAGCAAAGAGCTCAATTTAGTCATGAAAACTCTGGAAAACAGGAAAATACTAAACCAAACTGGAAGGACTTTCACTCATGCTCCAAGCCCTGTAGACCGCTCCAATCTGCAAAGCAGCATTCCTTGGGAGAACTGTCAAATATGCAACAAGACTTCCAGGGAGAGTCTCTTAACAGGAACAGGCCTGGTGGCCTACACTTATAATCTCAGTACTCTGGAGGCTGATGCAGGAGGATCGGTGACTTCAAAGGCCAACCTGGGCTATATACTAAGTACCTTGTCTCAAAAAACCAAAGACTGATAAACTCTAATCTGGAGTACAGCAGCCACCAGGACAAACCACTCAACAGAAATTCTAAAGCGCCACACCATGCCAAGTGGCCACTCCCAAATAAAACAGCTAGAACAAACTCGTGAGGGTGAACCTTAGGTCCCCAACTACTCTAGAAATAGCTGGTGTGATGGTGCATGCCTGTGATCCCAGCGGTAGGAGGGCTGCTGTGAGTGTGAGGCCAGCCTGGGCTACATAGTGAGGCCTTGTCTCAAAAAAACAAGACCAATCACATGAGATATGTTGGTCAAAGGGATGACCAACCAAATGTTGCTTGCTAGGTGCAGTGGCACACATTTATAATCCCTACACTGTAGGAGGCTGAGGCAGAAGGGTCACAAGTTTGCACCCAGCCCAGACAATTCAGTAATTTATCAAGAACCTCATCTCAAAGAGGGAGGAAAGAAGGGAGGGAGGGAGGGAGG